>CAIGRL010081962.1:0-22764 GCA_903798325.1 Fraxinus xanthoxyloides
TAGATTGATGGAAAATGTGTTGTTAAAAAATAAGGAAAATTTTTGGATTTGCTTGTAATATTATTTTATTGAAGGATGCGCGGTTGAAAATAAAACAGGTAAAAATTTATTTTAAAAATAATGAAAATCAAACAAGGATCTCTCAAGAAAAAAAAGTCATTGTTCAAATTAAATTGTGATATGTTTGACTGATTTAGAGTGCACAGTTATAATTTTATACATAATGACTATTTTATGACTATATTAGCATGATTGATTTGATTAACCCTGTTAGATCATATTTTACATGATTTTGATTTCAGGAAATCTTCTTATTTTTTACATATACGAGCATCTTTATTACTAGTTTTTGACACGTGTAATGCACGGATTGTGTATTTTGAAGGTTATGTTAGCGTCTTGAATGCTAAGAATTGATGGGAGTTTGTATTACAAAATGTTAATGGCTTAGTGTTTTCTTCAATTAGACATGCTGAGTTATGGGGCATGGGGTAACATACTAGTGTGCTTTTAGATGACCTTCAAATTTGAAGATGTGTTTTTGTTGTTAAAAAGGTTTGAAATTCTATGCATCCATGGATTTCGTATAATTTTGTTCATTTTATTGCGATTGTATGACTAATTCTGTTGATTTTATGTTCTACATATATCCTTTTTTTTTTTGTGAAAAGAGAAGAAAGCAATGAAGAAGATTTTTGAGAAAACCTTTCCGGATAAGTCTTTTTACGAGTTAGGACAAGTCAATTCAAAACTTCAGGACATACGTTATAGGAATGCATACTCACGATGTGTATGGATGGAGCTCATTGTGTGTAGCCTTGTCCAACTTGTAGATGAATTCATACTACAAATAACCAACCTAAAACATATCGTTAGCAAGTAATTAAATAATGAAATTTATTAAACAATAAGATAAATCATCTAAAATACAAACATCATGCACCCTTTATTTTTAATTCAACTATGTGACTTACAATCTAGGAGACTATCACAACTGATGTTTTAATTGAGCATCTCCGCTTTGTGTCGCACTCCTACCATTTGATGTACAATGAATAATGCAAGTTAAAGTAAAATGTGAAGCTAGGTGAAAAGTAAATGGAGTAGAAATTACTTAAAACGCCGACTGCGTAACTAGCAAACAGAACCGAATGATGACACAATCAACGGACTTAATAACAAACTAAGCCTTGTTCACTTGTTCGAAATAAATTTGGAACCAAGTAATTAACTCACATAAAGACAATCTAACAAGTATGAGACTCAACTAAGTGTTCATTGTCTCTTTTTTGAAGCAAAAACTTTTGAATTTGCATAATATTCAACATCTATGGTGATCAAATAACGAATTATAATTGCAAAAATATGTCTCAACAAATTTCATCGACTGCATGCATTGAACTACTTCGTAACCAAATAAAGAGCAATAAATTTCATGGCAATTGAGTATAACTTATTAATGCTTATCGGAATGGCAATCTCAGTCACGAGGCCAGATTGAGCATTAATAATGCTGTCGGAGAAAAGGGGGTTGGTATCTAGTGAGGCGTTGTCCCAAATGCTAGAGAAGTACTTGATATCACCCTTACCAACAAGGACAGCACCAGCACTCTTGTTTTGAATTCTGAGGTTCATGGTTTTGTCCTTTTATTTTCCATATTAAGGTTTTGCATATCTTCTAGGGTAATATTATTCATAGACATGGCAGTCAAATTGTATTGTAAAGAGCTAGGAATTATCATCTTAAGAAAAGACCTCTGGTTTTATTAATGCTATGGTAGCCTCAATAGCCAACGTATCCAAAGCTTATAAAAACAACTATCAATAGCTTGAATATTGAGGAAACTAAAAAACTGAGGACAAGAAAATTATCTGTTTAGCAATAGACATGTGTATAGAATGGTTTCAGTTTTTCAATAACATCAAAACAAATTAACAATGTTACATAGTTGAACTGAAAAATTGTTAGATATTTTTTCATAATTTATTTATTTGTTTATTGTTATTATGCAAATGGTTTTCCACTTCAAAATGGCAGGGCCCCTCGTGTGGACTCGGGGGCAATGCCCCCAAAAAGGAAATTCTGATTTATGTATATGTGTTGAAGAGTTGTGCCTATTGAGTATGTTGCCCATTTTGCATATACAAGATAGATATTCATTCTAATTATAGCGATTTATGTGCATTGGAGTTTATTGAGATTCTCATTTTCCCTATAATTTTCTTAGATTCCTACAAAATGATATTACATGAATGAAAAAACATTGTAGTGGAGAAAATCTGAATAATTTAAAGTTTTCAACCATGTTGATGAATGACTAGAGTCTTTATTTGATGTTCTCTATGTATATAAAATATAATAGACAAATGACGTTGCTCGGAGAGAAGCATCGACGCGACATTGCACGAAGCGAAATCTTTGAGTTGCGCGAAGAGATCTCCGAGCACGTGAAGACATGCTTTGTGCAGTGCCTTTGTACGTGAATGCAGTATCTCTGTGCAGTGTAGTGCACTGCAGAGAGAAGAAGAAGAATGCATGGTTAGGATAACTGTGTCGTAGTACCATCCTGGGTCGTTTTTGCAAAGTTAAGAGATTCAGACCCTATAGTGGTAATTTAAATGTTCATTTAATGTAAATGCTTATGAATGTTAAGTAACATGCTTCTACATCTAAATCTTATTTTGATTATACATGAATTAATTCAAAAAACTAAAAAAGTAAGTAGTGCTCATGAATTTCTTTCATTACTAATGAATCAGCTCTTTATGTATCTTTTTCCGAATGGAGAACATGTGGAAGTGAACAGTAAGAACTTCCTCTTATTATGCCATCATCTTCTGATTGGAGTTATAATTTATTGCACTTATATTTATTTTCCCAAAGAATGGGCTCAAACAAACTACTAATGTCACACTGACCAACTGTTTCAATATCTTATGCTACAGGACCGATGTCACAAGTGAAACTAAACTGTAAAATTAGATCAAATTATAGAAACTAACTAAGAAATTAATAGAATTCTCAAACCTGACCACGTACGACAGTTATAGATGGAATCGCATTCCAAAGAATAGGTAACTCGTTATCTTCTCCATTATCTCTGAGTGTAGTACAAGTTCTATGTAGTCTGTTTACCAAAGATATCAAACTTTCCTTTATTGTTTCTCATGATCTTCCTATGCTTGCGGTAGGGAATTCGAAAACCACAAAATATACAATTTAATATTGAATTGTAACCTCCGTTAACCTACTAGCGAAGATGAAATTGGTGTTGCGGTTTGGAGCAGAGAGCTTGTGAAAGAAGTTGTCGTTTCCTCCTTTTTTCTCTTCCAGAAGCAAGCAGAGATTCAATGTCAACAATTGTGGGTATGAGTAGGACGAAGTCCATATTACCCTTAAAGATTGGATGAATAGTGGAGAAGGGATATGGATAAGATAAGATAAAAAAGCACTTCACAAATGAACAGTAAACAGTGGGTTGTCTCTTTTAAGATAATATGGATGTTGTCCAAATGAAGACTTTAATGTTAGTATGGACCAACATAACCATTTAACTCAAATTATTGTCAAATTGAATAATTAATGATAATTATATTAATTATTCATGACGTGTTTTGGTCTTGAGTTGTTCACTTATTCTATATTGATTGGTATCCCGTCGACTATGGGTACTTTTCGTAAGTGAAACATTTAAGAAAACTTATATAGTTATGAAAAAATGACTCATAGAGATATTTATTATCTCTTCCATTTATAGTACATCAATTATTTAGTTGAGTTTATCACGACTTCCTGGAGGAGAAATAAAAGAATAATAGAATTAATGTAAGTATAATATCATATTGTACAAGTATAAAAAAAAAAAGAACATGTTACATTTCAAGGAGTACTTTTAAAAATGGTCAGATCAACAAGCCTAATTTCATTTTGACTTTCAACTATACTATATTTTCACATTGGCCTTTTAGATGTTAAAAGACAAAAATGTTTTTAAATAAGTTATACAATTACAAAATATTATTTTGTTTAAAAGAAAATATTACCCTTTTAGTTAACAATTGAAAATCAAACACTTCACACTTAAAAGTTCAAAATCACTTAACTTTTTTATCTGTCAATTCCCTATTCCAACACAAATAAAAACTCTCTCAATTTTCATATGTTTCAACCTCAAAATCAATGAAATTTAACAAACGATGAAGAAATAAATATTTTTGAATATCAATCACTTCGAATCGGTAAGCATATTTACATATGTTCTATTTCGTTTTCGTTAAAATTTTATATGTTTTAATCGATAAAAACAGCCAAAAATTTTTATACGTTTAACAATCAGAACATCCGACTGTTTCCGCCTTTTTTAATTTCTGTCGTCCCAGTCAAGTCGAATTCTTGACTATGAATTTTCTTAAAAAATTCTGTTTCGTTTTGTAGATATGATTGTAATGCCAGTTTGTTTCTTTGATGACTTCGAATTAGATGAGAAAGATCAATGAGTATGGAGATGAACAAGTGATAAACGTGGTGGTATTCTAATTTTCATAACAGAGAGTACAACATATGTGGGAATGTACCACGATTCACAAAACAAGCTGAATGTCGATCCCTCTCAGTATGATATGGAACTAAGATTTTGATTCATGGATAATTCCTCTATTTCAATTCTACATATGAAGGTTACTTGTGATGAAGAAGTTAATTATCTATTTGAATAGAACAAGATGTACACGACTACTCTTTGGGTAACTTTAGTGATGAAGGATGTCATCGAAGGTGGACACGAAGATTTGGTTGGAGAGGATCACAATGCCAATGATTTTTAGGACACGATGAAGATAGTTCGTGAGAATGATGTGGTTATTCCAGAGCCAATTGTTCCTCATCGTGCTCTCACTGTTACACACAAAATTTTGTCGGTAATTCACGACGATGATAATGAAAATGAATTTACAAATGAGGATTTGATTGCTTTATCTCATCAGAGACATGAGTGAAGTTGGAGTGAAGGGGCTGGAACAAGTGGACAATCATATAATTCTTCGCAGTTGGTTCCTAATGATGAGGATTTGTATGTCGAGCAACTGTTTAAAACAAAGAAAGATTTGCAGAAAGCTGCGCATCGAATTGCACTGAAATACAACTTCGAGTTCAAAGTTAAGGAATCAAACAAGTCATTTGTTGACAATTATTTACGTCAATGACAGTTACCGTTAATGTTTGCGAGCGATGAAAATGGACACAAATGAGTTCTTTGGAAATTTTTCGAAATAATCATAGGCACGCTTGAGCATGGTTTATTGGTCGACATATAATGCACAAGTATCAGGACCCATGGATGATCTACAGACCTTCAAAGATCATTAACAACGTCCGTCGAGATTATGGAGTGGTTATGAGCTACTAGAAGGTCTGGAAGGCCAAAAAATGTACGTTAGAGGATTTAATGGGCTTAACTTAGGATAGCTATGCTAAATTGGCTAGGTATTGCCATAACATGGGAACAACTAATCTTGGTTCAGCATTTTTTATTGAGAAGGAGGGCAAGAATTGTTTTAAGTTTTTCTTCATAGCTCTTGAACAATGCATTCGGAGATTTCGAAATACGATGCGATCCCTAATTCTAGTCGATAGTAAAACTCTGAAAGTTAGATACGAAGGCAAGTTAATTATTGATACATGTCAAGATGCCAACATCCAAATTTACCCTCTTGCATTCGGCATAATTGATAGTGAGAATGATCGTCGATGTGTTGATTCTTCATAAAGCTGAGGGAAGTAATCGGGGAAGTCGATGACCTAGCCTTTGTAACTGATCGGGAACCATCTATAATAAATGGTATCACTGAAATTTTTTCCGAGGCACATCATAGATATTGTATGTACCACATACAAAACAACCTGAAAACTAAGTATCGAGGCAAATGAATCATTTCATTATCCAGGAGAGCGGCCGAAACTTATAGTGTTGAAGAGTATAATAAGTTTATGGTAGAAATAAGAAGTAAATCATTACCAGCATGGAAGTATCTTATAAAAATAGGGATTAAATACTGGACGTGATCACATATTCCAGGACGATGATACAACATGATGACTTCAAACAATGAAGAGTCTCTCAATACATTATTTAAGAAGGATCGAGAGTTACCAATCCTCACAATAATTGAGAACATTCGTAATAAGTTGCAGCAATGGTTTCACGATCGACGCACGAAATCACAAAGTTGTACAAGTGTGTTAGCCCCGACTCAAGAGGATAAACTCTTCAAGACTGCAGAGCTTACGAGAAAGTTGAATGTCGAGTCACTTGATGAGTTGCGCTTTTTCATGAAATATGCATGTAATATGGCATACATGGTGGACTTGACTGATAACACATGCCCATGTCATCGATTTCAATTGGAAAGTTTTTCATGTGAGCATGCAGTCGCGGTGACTATGTATAAAGACTTTGCAAGGAGAATATTATGCTCTCTTTATTACACGACTAATTATTGGAGAGTAACATATACTGAGACAATATTTTCTCTACCTAATGAAGCCGATTGAGAATTTCCCGACCGTATTCTCCCACTTAATAGTTTATTGCCACCGTAAGTTAAATCGCGTGATCTTGGACGTGCACGTACGTCTAGAATACCATCTACCGAAAAGTTTCATTGACTGCATGGAGCAACAGGGCATACTCGTCAATTTTGTACAAGTCAGATTCCGCTAAATGACAATTGGACCGATGTGTAATGGTATCGCTGTGAAATAAAGGACCAATTATACAAAATCATAGTTGAGGGACCTAGAGCACAAATATTTGATAAATGAATAAAAAATGAAATATACAATGATTACATGAGTTTAAAAATATTTAAAATTATTTCATAAAGAAATGAATAATTAAATATACAATGTTTACATGAGTTTTACAATATTTATAAGTATCTGATAAATGAATAAACAATTAAATATATAATATTTACATGAGTTTACAATATTTATAAATATCTGGTAAATAATTAAACAATTAAACATACAATATTTACATGAGTTTTACAATATTTGTTCCTCCAATTTTGTATCTATGATTGGTTGATTTCATCGATCTTATGTCCAATACTCAAAAATTCGAAATCAACCTTATGTCCAATACTCAAAAATTCAATGTATTTAATTGAAAACATACCGCAATCGCCCTTGCAATTGAATAATAACGTGTTAGTTCGGTACCGTAAGTTAAAAACTAAGTTTCCAAGTTAAAAAGATTATAAATACTCACGATCTTAACTGTCTCATCGTCGTCTGTCCCGCAAGATTGCTAGTCCTTCATTCACCATTACACTGGCTCGAACAACTATCAAGGGAACGATCACAGCTACCAGTTCCAAGTTATGTTCGAGATGGCCTTGTGTCAGATAGGAATGCTCAGAGTTATACACATAAATAGTGGAATCAGCAAAGACAATCTCCATGGCATTACAGTGATGATTCACGATCACCGGAATGTATATATGCGTACAACCTTCCCATGGATTTTCCTCAATACTTGGCCAAATCCCTACGATCCACTCAGCCATATGTTCAAGCAATAGGTACTCATTACCCATGATTTGAGCCACTGATGTTCAATAGTAATGGTACGTACGAACTCGATGCTCAATGATTTTGGATATGTTCGAGCTCGATCACACAATAAGTCCATAGCTAGGTCGATGTGCTACATCAGGAAACACCAATAAAAAATAGAGGGAGTTATTTCATTTAATAAACAAAAAAATTATGTATACATAATTAATAACAATATAACTATTTCATTTACATCGTTGACAAGCCAGTCCCCGAAGTGGTGATGTCGGTAAACCACTTATAAGCCTCTGAGATCGTCTTTCCCCTATCGTGTGGCTATCTCTAAAACAAGAAATAGAAAAAATGTTAAAAGAAGTATAGATGGGTTAGCGTAGCGTACTTCACTGAATTGTAAAATACTTACCCCGACATAATACTTCAACACTTCATCTCGAACACTTTCCATTTGGCATGGTCCACTTCCCGGAAGAGATTAGGATACATCTCGTCGATGAAAGTCATCATCTTCGTCTCAACCGTGAAAGAAGATACGACGTATTGTGACGGCAATCTCGATATCTTATCGACTACCTGCTCCGGCACATCAACAGCACGCCTCTTACCCTTTGTCACGACCGATGTCCTTTCCTCCTTCATCATCGGGGGTACCACATCTACCTTCGTCACCTCCTCCGCCACCAACTCCGCCTCGGGTAACTCCACTTCCATCATTGGGCCACCTCCGCCTCCACCCAAAATGCATCATCTGGCCACAACGGGGAATAACCCATATCTCCATCACCCACTCCGTCATCCTGTCTATCACCCTCTCCGTCGTCCCGTCTATCACCTCCTCGTAGTCTTGTTATATAGCCTCAGAGTGTTATGACCTCCACCTTAATATCTGATACATGGCTGTAGAGCACTATAATATCTTGATGTAAACTCAAAATCTTGCCTCTCATCTCTCGTTGCAGCGCCCTCACCTCCCCTCGTAGCGGGCCCACCTCATCCCTCATCTCCGCCATAAAGCCGCTAGAAGGACATACAGTTTATGGGAGAGGTGCATGAATGGAGGAGAATGAGATCTCAATCGACGGCGGAGGTGATCCCATCGGGGGTGGAGACGATCTCATCGGCGGCGAAGGTGATCATCGATCAACTGGACCGCGCTCCTATACAAATAACATTAAAAATTACGTAGTTAAAATAATCTAACTCATACAAAACGATAATCACAAAATTATATTCAATTCTCATACTCGATCTCGGTCTAGGATAAAAATGGACATCTGGTTCGTGGAGTATATGGAATGGCTAATTCACGCATGAAACTTCGACCCTCCTCCCCCATCGGCGGCATCAACTTGGTTAGGACCTCAAGTTAACATATTGACATTTCAATTGGTTAATGATCATGTGATGAAATTCTAAAATGATATAAAATATAAATCTACAATGTCTAATACTTACCTGAAGGTCATCGAGGAGGGCTGATAATTGTTTTTCGGATGGACATCCGTATGCTCTAGATGCTCGTCAATGTTGCATTTGAGGGTAGCGTGTTTCTCTTCACTTGGAAAATCGAGTACCCAAGAGGGAGACTGTCTCATATGCTCAGATCTGCAACACATGCACAAATGTTTTTAACGTTGATTATGTTAAACATTGACTTGCACTGCCAAGGGAAACCCATATGTATCGTACTTATGCATGGACCTCTTGGGCTTCGAGTGTGATCTAGTGAAGACGTGTATGGTGTCTTTAAAATATGTTCGGCCCTACGGATAGTTGTTGAATGCATTGATGTCGTCAACAACTTGCAAATGAAAAATATCGACGACAGTCTTCTTGTGATGACACATTATCACACTCTCAAAGATGTAGACTAGTCCAATCTTCAATCTAACATCTGGTTGCACTCCCTGATCGCGCCCATCAACTAGGGTAGAAGCACCGTCCCATGTCCTTAGAAGTACGTCTCGTAGAGCTTGTTGCTTCTCTCGTGACTGCCTCGCCACCTGTAATCCTTAGTCCAGTGATCAGGGAAAACTCAAATATCGAAAAACTAACGACATTGCCCCCGAGGTCGTTGAGAGCATCCCCGTCGACTGGCCTAAGAAGCTGACATAGCAGTGCATTGATGATTTGTCCTGAGTAATGCACCTCTCGCAACTAGTACAAGGGCCATATGAAGGACTGTAGCACATCTCCATGCTAATCATCTAGCAGCTCCAACACAAAAGTAAAACTCTCAAAGCTACTGTTCCAATAGCTTTTCCCGCCATCCACCTCAACTCTACATCTAAACAATACTTCATCCTGCAAAAATTCAAATATTAGAAAATAGAACAATATATAATAAAATAATGCATAATCTCGAAAAATAAAGCGAACCGAATTGTAACTACCATACGCAGGACATCGACGCTAATAAAAATAAATGATTAAATAAATTAAAAGAGAAGAACGAGAAATAAACTAAATACAAATTAATTAAATTAAATACAAATTAATGACCAAAAATAAAAAATGATAAATAAATTAAAAAAATAAAGCAAGAACATTAAAAAGTTTTTTAAATTGAAAAAAGTTAAAATAAGAAGAAAATAATTAAGGTATTTCTAGATTAGTACCAAATAATAATAATAATAATAATAATAATAATAATAATAATAATAATAATAATAAAAACAAAAAATTAAACAAAATTAAATTACAAAAATTAAAAAATACTTCTTTAAAAAGAATATTTAATTAAAAAGAATTTTAAACTTTAAAAAAAAGGGGGAAAATGAATTTGGTAATTTGGTTAAAAAATATCTAATTTATTAATTTTCAATTTAAAATTATTTATTTCATTTGAAAAAGAATAAAAATTAATAATAAGTTAATTTAAATAAAAATTATATAAATAATATAAATATTATTTAAAACTTTAAAAATTAATAAAATATAAAAAAAAGGAAAATATTAAGCGCTTGGACCAGCCGACTGTTTACAATCGGTCTTCACCCTTTTTCTTGCCGATAAACTCCATTTCTGGCCAGAAAAACAGGATCTAGCCCCAAAATAACAACAAATCCAATATTTATACTCAACAATCTACCTAAATAATGAATAAAAATTTAAATAAATGTTAAATCTAAACTTTACCATTCAAGAAAAATCAAAATCATAATCACAACAAAAAACTAACATTGTTAAAGATCACTCGTCGGTGACTGGTTGTTGGTGGTTGGGTTGCCGACTGTGAGCGGGGTTTGTGGTCGACTGGATCCCAACTACGATTTTTTTTCTTTTTCTCTCTATTTTTGGTCGTGTGTGAGGTGATGAGAAATGAGGGTATTTTTTGGGTTTTGCACTTAAATTCTCAATTTCTCTTCTTTTTTAAAGTGGTCAAAGACCAAAGTGGAAAATGGCCGGGTCAACGGCCATTTCCACTTATTTCCTCTGCATTTCAAACACGTATGTCGTAATTTATGTTGTACAAGTATAAGTACAACTAAAATAAATAATTTTATTGAACTAGAAATTCTAAATCACGAGGATTTTATAATTTGGCATGATTTAAATTATCGTGGATTAATATGATGCAAATAATTAATGAGAATATCTATTGAAAACTAGATGATTTTTCACATATTTCTTGTTCTTGTGGTATATAAATCAATATGAAGTTTATGAGATTATTTGCTCAAATTTTGAACTATGAATATAATTTCAAATTATATTATCAAGACATTGTGTCTTGTCAATGTTAGTGAGTCTACATCCCAAATTTTTGAAATATATTAATTGGGATGACAATAAATGACTTAACACAATTGATTGTTAAGAGTCTCCAACTAATTTATTTATTGTTACTATTGAAAATAAAGTACTTCCCATTTCTTTTGAATATGCTATTTTATATGTGTTAGAAAATATGGATTATGGGTCGTCCATGTGGGGAGACCCGACCCACAAATTATTAAAGTGAAACAATAGGATTGGGGACGATGATTGGGAATATAGTGAAATTTCGATTCTATACCTAACGTTGAATTATCGTATACATTAATTTGAGTTAACGCAAAATTGTATATTTGCATAAATTGACATTGATTAAGGATAAAAGTGTCTCTAAAATCATTCAAAACTGTAAGAGCTAAGCTTTCATTGAGTAAATCCATCTGAATTACTTATGATATAGAGATGGAATTTCTTATTTTCATTACATCTGTAGATGGATTCATACATTTCAGTTGTGCCTTTGATTTTGATGCTATGAAGATATTTTTTGATTTAGACTTTATTGAAAGGGAGTAGAAAATCAATTTTTGGAAGTGGAGACTTTGAGAACCGTTTAAGAGCGTGAATCTCTATCACGAAAGATCTATGATCTAGATAACGGAAGATAAATTTTATTGTATTAGTTATTTCCTTGATCACCAATAATTATATAGTCTATTATGAAGAAATGACAAAATATTACTGAATGTGATGAAACTTAAGATAATGCAGTCCAATTTATGTATTTTCTTTTGGGAAGAGTATTGGTTAATTGCAATGTATCACTTAATGGAGTTTTCTCAATGTTAGTACCTTTAGAATATATATAAGTTTTGGACATGTAGATAACCAAATAAGAGTGGTCTTAGATTCATAATCGATTATATAAGTTCTCGATAATGAGTTTGGAAACACGGGCCCATTAGAAATGATATGTATATCCCTGAGATACACAAGACATTTTAAAGGGTACTTCTTTATTAGTGAAATTTTGGGTAGATATGAAGTCACAAGATGTGATATTTGACATATTTCCTAGTAAGGGAGAAATTTTTTGAAAATATTATTGAATTAATATGATATGTATTGATGAATCAGAATACATAAGAGTTGTTTTAAGCTTCATTCAAGTGGAGTAATCTGTTTACGAGTATGAGATGTCTATCCAAACGGGAGCTACATAAGAATTATCTAATTTCAATGATTCTTGATTCCAAGTGCGAGTTAAGTGTTATTTAATTTCAATGATTATTAGTTCAGAAAATCAATTGAGAAATTTGAGAAAAATGATAGAAGTATATATGGAGCATAAAATTCCAACCTAATTTGAGAAGTGATGGAAGTTCTAATTGGACATTATGTTTATTAATAGCATTCATGTTCTTAAAAACTAAATGGAAAACTAATGAATTTATGATAAATAAAACTCATTTATTTTTAAAGAAGGGTCATACTCAATATGAGTATATTGAGTAAAAAAAACAAATTCTTAGCAGTGAGATTCACTTCTATAAGTTGATGCTAACCATGATAGTGTGTTTAAGTTTAGAGTACACCAAATGTACTTTAGACTGTAGTTCATTCGCAATTGATAATTGATTGAAGAGATCTACATGAATTGATTTGTATGTTTCATGTTAAAGGATTCTATAATATTGTGGTAACATTTTAGTTACCCTTATAGTTTAATATAGTCATCTTGACACTAGTACTTGAGTTTTACATGGTTTAAATCTCGTACAAAATTTCATCATATGGATGAAGTTTACTATATTTATATAAAAGTTTGATGGTAGGTTGTAATTCTAATTTTGATGTTGATGCCACTATATTGGCTAAGCATGAGAAGGAGTGTATTGAGTCCACTTTGAAATAATTGTCCTTAGTTTTAGAGACAAAGGACATGAGTTTAGCAAATTGTATATTTTGTGTTATAAAGACTATTCTAGTTTTGTTTCTCTATCAAAAGATTTGTATATCACAAAGATTCTAAAATATTTTTAACTGTGGAATTGCTATCTTGTTGATGCTCCTATGTCGAAAGGTGACTATATAAGTCTTCATGTATCTCCAAGGACTCCATAAGTGTACAAAGAAACCATATCTAGTGCGATTAGGGTTTAGAAGTATACTATAAAGTATACTTGTTCTAATACTTGTCACGTCATGGATCTAGTCAGTAGGTATCGATATTGTCCTTAGAAAGGATATTGTGATACCTGAAGATGCTGCTGTCAGTTATTCTATTTGTTGTCTTAGGAATAACTTGTGATTGGAATAAATATGCAAATATCGACTAAAGAAGAGAACTATTCGAGCACAAATAGTTATTAGACTTATGCAATCTTGCTATATAGAGTAGCAAGAAACATAACTTGTATATATCTTAACAGTTGTAGAAATTATTTGGTATAGATGTATATGGGCATCTAATGATACTAGTTGTGAATATGAGATCCATGATAGTTACGCAATTATCTCATGTTTTGAGGATTTCAAATATCATGATGGAACCAAACATTCGATAGCATTTATGTGATAGACATTAGTAAAGAAAGTGTTTTTACAATATATCTACGTAAATGATGGTCTGTAATCATCAT
The DNA here is from genome assembly GCA_903798325.1 of Fraxinus xanthoxyloides. Taxonomy (NCBI): domain Eukaryota; kingdom Viridiplantae; phylum Streptophyta; class Magnoliopsida; order Lamiales; family Oleaceae; genus Fraxinus; species Fraxinus xanthoxyloides. The sequence continues at coordinate 13,936 of CAIGRL010081962.1, forward strand.
ACTCTAAAGATATTTAGAAAAATATACTTGTTGGTAATGATGAATCTCTAAAATTACGTTAAAAATGATACATAGTGTATCAGAAAATTCTTGATTGAGTTTTATGTGTTATAAATGATTAATTTTGAGTTCATGTGTAATATATTGTTGGGATTATGAGATAATATTCTGCATACGCATATAAAGTATGTCGAACAGGTTGAGATTAACTCACTCACACAAGCAATAGCCTTGGACATTTTTAAGTGTGCTGATATGAGACATAGAGATCATGTTGTGTACACGATCTAGTCGCTCTCATGAGATATCAAATATGAGCTTGCAACAAGTAATCGAAATGGATTTTGCTAATCCATTAAACTTGTTTAGTAGCCAAATCAAGTTCTCAATTTGAGATTATCTGAATGAATGAACATAAGGAGAACTCAAGTTAGGTATCGGGGAATATCTGAACTAGGATATGTACATTGTTATTTTTTTTTTTATAAAGGATATGACATATGCCCTAAGAATGAGAGAAAATATCATTGTGCGTGTTTTATACGACATGTGCTTTTATGACCAATATTGGGTAAATAAGTGAATGGATCCCCATTTTCTCATTGTGTGCGACCTTGAGGTTTATATAACCTCATATATCCCTTTATGACTTTTGACTATTTTTGAGATTTTATTTCGGTGTTGCTATTTTAGCATGTTGCCAACCACTATGATTGATTCGGTTTAATGAGACATGTCTAAGAAAGCAATTAATTTAAAGTTAAAAATTTCAAGTAATAAAGGAACACTATTTGACCAACATTTATATTTATATTAACCGGCAAGACAATTGTGTTTAACCATTTAGGGTATCGGACACAATTACAATGATAAGATATGGGGTTCAAGTATGTTCCATAAATACTTGAGGGATCAAAAATACTTAAATTAACGTTGGAAAATAAGTTTGGGGTATAGCATAAATATGATATTCCTCTAGTGGAGCTGCTATATATTCCTAACAGGTTTATGGTACCATGAGCTCTAATATTACTCGATGGTATGAATTTTTGTGAGATAGATCTTGAAAGGGATATAACGTATGACATTTGTTGTCCCTTGTAGTTTGGATCAAGCCCATCATAAGCGAGTGAGAGATGTTAGAAAATATGGATCATTGATCGTCCATGTGGGGGTGACCGGACACACAAGTTATTAAAGTGAGTTTGAAGGGGTGGTTTGAATAGAATTCAAACTCATAACTTCTCTTAACTCCCACAAACTTCCTAGCTTTTACGTAACTCCCATAATCTTATCTTGCACTTAGGAGATACAGAAAAACGACAATAAAATGGTGAAAATTCGTATGAAAAATATCACCAAAATTGAAAGGCAGGCTAAAACCATTATTTTGGCATGAAAACTCACAAAAATTGACATTTAGGTTGTGACTAATAATCTCCTTCCATTGTGATCAAGATTGGGACCATTAGAGTGCAAGAAAATTGTAGATTTGAAGCTTTGGAAAGTAAGGTGATTCAACCATTCAAAAGATCTTGAAATACATTGTTTCAAGTAAGCATCTTGACCCAAAATTCATGATAAAGTATGCTGTAAATTACTTCAATAGGCATCAAAACTTTTATGCATCATGTGAACATCAATGTTCTCTTACTATAATTGACTTATGATTAGAGTAATATTTTTTTATCTAGTGGCTTTTTTTATAGAGTAGCATGTGTACAATCTTTCAACCATGGTGCACTGAGATATGTATTGAAGAATGCTAATAATACATGTTTAGTTGAACCCTTATAAAATATTTTAAACTCTAACGGGTGATATTTTATAATGCAATTCATTGACTACCAATTTAGTTGGACAGTTTTTTAAGTATTAGGGTGAGGAATTAAGAAGTTAAAAATAATAAACACGATGTATAATTATACTATCTAGATCCTTGCATAAGACAATTCAAACCATAAGTTCAAAAGAAAATTTATTTATGTATTCACTGAACAAAGATAGTAACATCTTATACACCAACTTTAATTACTCTAAATCGAAGACATTCTGTTAACGTTATATTTTGTAAATTAATGAGATGCTAAAAACGTAATGACATTTGATTTCTAATAAAAATCTTTAAAAGAAAATGGAGTAAATGGTAAAGATGGATAGATTGAGGAGGCATATACTCTTAGTGAGTATATAGACATAAAAATTGTAAAACTCTAAAAGATGTTCAAGTAGCTGAAATATTGAAATTGAAATATCTCAATAAGTTGTTATACGGAAAAAAATGGAATTGAAAGAAAAATTATGGACATAACTGTAAAGTAGTGTAGCTCACTTTTGTACATAATGTAATAATTTATATTAATGAGTGAGAATCTAGAAGGAAATCGTCGAGAATACCAACATAGAGATAATTGACCAAATAAAAGGACACAATCTTAATAGAATTGATCTTATTAGAAAAACCTAAAGTTTCTAAAACAGTAGTCCGAATACCTGAAGGTGTATAATTATGCAAAAAGAAAATGAAAAAAATGAAGTTGTATCATGTAATCTGCTTTCATATATCGAAGGCGGAGGCTGAGCCTCAAAGGTGGAGGTTGCGTAACTTGGTTGACAAGAAGGGTACACATGGTGGCTTGTCTTGATCGTTGGCCTTCGTGGGGCCTCTGAAATTCATGGAGTGGCGACTTCGATCTCTTTGTGTGGAGGAACCCCTTATGCCTCCTAGGTTGTGCGAGCGTATCAGGTCATACGAGAAAATTTTTTCCCATATCAATTCGAACGGGTGGACATAGGTAGCAAGGTTTTATAGATGTCCCTCCAAAATAAAGAATTCATATTGAGGCACCTTCTCAAGAAGGAGAGTCTTGGGATTTGAGATGTGGCAATGACGTGAAAGATGTTGGTTGGGAAGATGAAACTTTTTTCCTCTTTATATAATACGTATTACTTGTTTTAAGTTGGACTCATTTGTACTTTTTGAAAAGATTTGAAACTTTGATTATAATTTTTTTTTCTATTATTTCATTTTATTTATTTATAGAGGAGGATGGATGTCAAAATTAAAATGATAGGAACAATATGCATAAGACAAAAATATTTTTGTGTCAATTACCTTTGTATGCTTTTGATTGCAAAGGTTTTTTTAGGTAAGAATAATAATTATTTAAGAATCCGTAGTAACTGAAAAAGAAGAAAAAATATTTCTATTCCAAACAAGGCCATATTTACCTCACATAAATTTCCTTTTCCTCTCTCGCTGTACTCCGAAAGGAAGGACAAAGAAAAAGAAAAAGAAAAAGAGATGAAGGCTTCGTTCAAGTCTAGATATGAGCCCGATAATGCCGCTGCTGCAGCTACCGTCTCCGCTAACGCCGGCGACTTCAACCTACGTGCCTCCATGACCGAAGCAACTGTCATCAAAGGCCCCAGCTTAAATGGTTTGTCCTTGGCCCTCGAAAAACCAGGCTTCTTCATCATCGATTATAACGTCCCCAAAAAAGTAAGCACTTCTGTTTCAATTAATCTTATGTTTGTTTTCTCGGTTTTGAAATTCTATAAAGTATTCTATTCATTTTAGGGAAAATTTTGAACAAATTTATGCATAAGTGAATTGTGCACAATAATTATTTGTTGATTTTTTAGAATTTCCTTTTTAATCATTGTTCTATATGTTTGATGGGTTTTCAAATTGAGCAAATATTCTACTCATTTTAAGTGAATTAATAAATTTGTACATAATGGATTTGCAATATGATTACAAGTTTGCTCTGCATAAGTAATTGATGGGTTGGAGTAGAAATTTGATGCATGGGGAGTGTAAGTTAGATGCATTAATCGGTTTTAACATTTCTAGGTTTCCAACTACTAAAGGAGTTAATTAAAGAATTAGAGCATGTTTGGCTAAGCTTAAAAATTATACTTTTGAGTAAATTTTCCTGTAAGTATTTAAACTTAGTAATTTATTGCCTTATCTGTGGATGTTTGAAATAGTACTTATTTTTAAAATATGGTAAGATTAACTTTATTTAAATTCAAAAAGTTCAAACATGTTTTTGTCATAGACCAAAAAGGAAGTTAAATTGTTTCATGGAAGTTCCATGTACACAGGTTTTATGGTAGAAGCCATTTTAAATTTTTCTGTTTTTTGCAGGATTTTAAGTTTCAATTTATGAATACAATAAGGGTAGCTGATAAGCCATTGAACATGACTTACATTCATAGCAAGGGGGATAACCGGACTGTATTGGATGGGACTTTGGTGCTTGATTCGACTAACAAGGTCTCTGCAAACCATGTGCTTGGCACGGAGAATAGTAAGCTGAAGTACACTTATATTCATGGAGGATTGACAACTTTTGAGCCTAGCTACGATTTGGGGAAGAATGCCTGGGATTTCATGGTGTCGCGCAGAGTTTATGGAGATGATGTGTTCAAGGCTACATATCAGACCTCCAGCAGAGATTTGGGGCTCGAGTGGTCACGGAGTTCCAAGTTGAATGGGTCTTTTAAGGTAAATGCAGTCACTGTTATGACCTATGTTTGCATGCTTGTGTTGGAGTTTGATGAATTTGAAGTTTTGCACTCTTTATAATTTAGGTTCATGAATCTTTATGGGAATATGATTTCTGGGTGATGATAATAATATTAATTATCAAGCCAGAGATTTGTGGAAGACAGGATGTTCGGTTCAAAACTTTTAATCATGAGAAATGATTGATGATGCTGGATGATCTTCTTTTTCAAATATTTCATAACTAAACTAGATTTCCACGTGGCATGGGGGTTTTCTCATTCTCTATAGTAGTAATGGAATTGCCCTGTTAAACGATAGAATGTGCACCCAGACTATGAATTACTTCTGGCTATTTGAATTGTTGTTGTTTAGAAAAGATTATATATCCTGTTCAAATCCCTTTGGATAACAAGGCAGAAAGCCCCCCACTGAGCACTTATAAGTTTCGAATGAAAAAGAGAGAGCTCCCTAGCAAGCACCTACCCCTGTAACGATGTAGTTTGAATTCACGCTATTATTAGTGTAATATTATAAGGATTCCCTCCAAATCATTTTCTTGTTTTCTGCGAAAAAAAAAAAATGTACGTGTGGTACTTATATCAGAGGTTGAGAACTTGGCTTCTCAATTTCCATAGGAAGGAATGCCTACTTCTCGAAAATACTTGAAATTGGTACGTAATTATAGGTAATATCTGGAACATGTGTAGAATTGCATTGAAGATTTGGATTCTATATTTACCTGATTCAAAAATTCACTGATTATATGAAAATGAACACGTCTAATTCTGTGATAAAAGTTCAAATTAGAGAAGGAGCCAAGTTTCTCCGTTCTCTTTAACGAGATCTGATGTGTGGAATCTGGAGCCATAAACCTATTACAGGGAATCATTTTGAGACATTCTGGTTAATTTTCTTGTAATCCCACTACAATGTGATTCAAACATAAAACATGCAATTTCATTTAATACTATGAAATGGATATGATATGCACTTTTTTGGCGATATCATAATTAAACAAATAACAGTTCATTCTTGTATCAACAGATAGATTATTAAACCATGTGTAACATATCTGACTTTTCTGTTTATTTTTTTTTTATCCTTCCAGATTTCAGCGTCTCTCAATCTGGCAGATGAAAGGAAAATGCCAAAATTAAGTGCTGAGACTACATGGGACTTTGAAATGTGATTCTCTCTCTAGTTCTGTTTGTCTGCTTCAATTGTTCATATCTGGATGAGAATTTCCTTGTAGATGAGATACATATTGGCGCCTTTTCTTCCGGAAATTATACTGTTTATTTTGCAAAAGAGCTGATTTCTTGGTAGTCGATTTTGGGAGAAAAATTATTTTTATTATTGATATTTTACTAAACTATATACAAGAGTTTAGAAAAGGGAAAATTACAACTTAGTCCCTAACAATTACAAATACTACAAGTTGGAATATCTATATATGTATTTCAACTCTCTCCCTCAAGTTGGTGCATAGATATGACGCATGCCCAACTTGGATAGCATTGTATAGAATGAACCACTAGCAACTCCATATGTCATTATATCAGTCAGTTGATCAGCCCTCTTGATGTATGGAACTTTTATATTTTTGGAGTCGAAATTATCTTTGATGTAGTTCCTATCAAGTTTAACATGTTTTGTTTTATCACGATGCACGGGGTTGTTTGCAATTTTAATGGCAGCAGTGTTGTCACTGAAGAATAACATAGGCTTGTCCGGATCAAAGCCAAGTTAACTAGGGAGAAGTTTTAGCCATGTAAGCTCGATAGTTGCATGATGCAATGCATGATATTCCGCCTCAGCACTGCATAGTGAGACCACATTCCGTTTCTTACTCCTCCAAATCACAAGATTGCTCCCAACGAACGATACATATCCTGATGTGGATTTTTTGTCCAATCTCGATCCAGCAAAATGAGAATCCGTATAACCCATAATATCTAAATGACCCTTCTTTGAATATATAATGCTCTTGCCTGGAGAGGACTTCAGATATGTCAGTATCCGACTAACTGCACTCATATGCTGCTCACTGGGATTATGCATGAATTGACTCACAACGCTAACTACATATGACAAATCAGGTTTCGTGTGGGTTAGATAGATCAACTTTCCCACCAATCTATGGTATCTCTATTTGTTTGTGGGAATCTGATCAGGATAAATAGATAGACCATCATTTACCTCAATGGGTGTGTCAACAGGGACACAAGCTGACATACCAGTTTCTGCCAGAAGGTTAAGGACATACTTGCGTTGGGATAAAATAAGTCTTTGATGGGACCGTGATACCTCAATGCCCAAGAAATACTTCAAAGCACCCAAGTCCTTCATTTCGAACTCTTTTATCAAATGGTTTCGGAGTTTCTCAATCTCACTGGGATTACTGCCAATAACAATCATATCATCCACATACACAATAAGCATAGTAATATTATGACCATCTCTCTTATAAAACAAAGTATAATTAGCTGAGGCCTGTTTAAAACCATACTTTTTCATTGAACAACTCAATCTACCAAACCACGCCCTTGGTGATTGTTTTAGCCCATACAGGGCTTTCTTCAACTTACACACATTACCCCCTGAAGGAATAAAACCAAGAGGATGATCCATATATACTTCTTCTATCAGATCACCGTGAAAGAATGCATTTTTAACATCAAATTGTCTCAATGGCCAATCAAGATTGACTGTTAGAAATGGGATGACTCTAACGGTATTCATCTTAGCTACTGGGGCAAAAGTTTCCGGTAGTCAATCCCATAAGTCTGTGTATACCATTTGGCAATCATCTAGCTTTATGCTTATCCACAGTTCCATCTTACCTGTATTTTAATGAGTACACCCACTTACATCTCACGGTCATTTCCCTAGTGGTAATAAAACCATCTCCTTAGTAGAGTTCTTTTGGAGAGCATTCATCTCTTCTACCATAGCAGATTTCCACTTAGGTTGATCAAGAGTTTCCTAAAAGTGATTAGGGATAGACAGAAGAAAGTTGGAGGGCGAACGTCAAGTTAGTCTTAGATAAATGGTGGTACGAGATATAATCAGAGATGGGAAAGATAGCATTAGAAGAGGATTTCGAAAAACCAAACCTATCGGGTTTATTATGGACTCGAAGGGGATATCTCATATCATGAGTATCAACAATATCTAAAGCTGTATGATTAGAATAAAAAATAGAGATAGGAGTAGAAGGGTAAGCAGAGCAGGTACCTCATTTTCAATCTCCGAAGAATTAGATCACACTGTAGTATCAACCAAAGGGATATCAGAGTCTGAAGAGGATAATATAGGAGTGCAAGCATTGTCTGGGTGTCTCCTTGTATAGCATTTTTGGAACAAGCGGGGTGATCTATCATCCTCAACTCGATATTCAATATGGGATTCAACTTGGGATTCTCCCTCCTTTCCAGAAATCCACAATTTCTTTTCATCTAACCACACTCGTTCCTCTTCCTTACTACTAATCTCTCCCTGAAGAGGAACTAACGACACGTCATCCGAAAAAAAGGATTCTACTTCACAAAATTCCACATCCATAGAAACATAATATTTTTCCGTATGGGGATGAAAGCATTTGTAGCTCTTCTGAGAGCTTGAGTAGCCAACGAAGATACATTTCAGGGCACGATGATTAAATTTATCTCTGAGATGAGAATGCACATGGACATAACACACATAACCAAAAATGTTTGGACAGATATTTAGAACATAGGGAATAGAGTAAAACTGGAACAACATTTTTAAAGGAGTTTGGAAGTCAATGATGCGAGNAAGAGGAACTAACGACACGTCATCCGAAAAAAAGGATTCTACTTCACAAAATTCCACATCCATAGAAACATAATATTTTTCCGTATGGGGATGAAAGCATTTGTAGCTCTTCTGAGAGCTTGAGTAGCCAACGAAGATACATTTCAGGGCACGATGATTAAATTTATCTCTGAGATGAGAATGCACATGGACATAACACACATAACCAAAAATGTTTGGACAGATATTTAGAACATAGGGAATAGAGTAAAACTGGAACAACATTTTTAAAGGAGTTTGGAAGTCAATGATGCGAGAGGGCATGCAATTTATGAGAAAGACAGTAGTTGTCACCGCCTCAACCCAAAAACGTTTTGGAACACGCATAGTAAACATAAAACCCGAGCTACTTCAAGAATGTGTCCTTTTTTTCGCTCTGCGATGCCCTTTTTTTGAGGTGTGTAAGCATAAGTGGTTTGATGAAGAATGTCGTGAGTCGATAAGAAGTTGCAAAGGGTTTGGTTTACAAACTCACG
>CAIGRL010081986.1:0-16281 GCA_903798325.1 Fraxinus xanthoxyloides
AATTTTCTACAAAAAAAATTCCATTAATGACGATGAGAAAAGGTCTAACGCAACCTGATTAATATGAAAAATAATAAAATCCTTGAACCCATCATGAAAAATGTCACTTTCATATCTAGCAAATGTAAACCAGCTAAAGTATTATTTGAATATATGTTAAAAAGTATTGCTAAAAATAATAAATAAAAAAATTGATTTGTAGTTAATTTTTTTTTTTTAAAAAAAAAGGTCATTTTCATGAATGGTACTGCTATCTAGTGGCAAATCTAGCATTCATATCTAGCAAATGCAGACTAACTAAAGTATTATTTGAATATATGTTAAAAAGTATTGCTAAAAATAATAATAATAAAAAAAAATGATTTGTAGTTAAATTTTTTTTTAAAGGTCATTTTCATGAATGTTACTACTAACTAGTGGAAAATCTAGCAAATGTAGACAAGCTAAAGCATTATTAACATAAAATATTAAATCAAAACCCTACCAATGCCTTTATGGACCTTCCAGTGCCACTAACATTCCAATAAGAAATTTCTTTTAGTTAACAAATTATCACGTGTATCGAATTCTTACGATCAAAATTTATCAAAAGATTCTGTATTACAATAACGACTTTTCTTTATATAACACGTATATCAAGTGTTACATTAAAAAAATTTGCCGTGTGAATTACACTTACAAATCTTCGTATTTATGTAAAAACCATTGAGCTGGAGTTTTTTGAATAATTTAAACGAAGATAATTTGTTGATATTATCATTCAAAATTGTGGAAAAATTCCACTTTGCAACTAGAAAATAATGTGTATCTAGTCTACATTAGTCCAGTTTTAACTTTCAACTCGTCACTGTATGGATTAATGGCGGGACAAAAGCCAATAGTTTTATCTCTTTTCTTTGACTTCATTTTTTTCTATTGATTTACAAGAGAGCTGCCATTGGTGGCGCCACCAACAGAACCCCCCCTCCCCCAACCAATAGGGGGCGCCTTGTGACGCCCCCTGGTTGTGGCCCTGGCCAAGCAACTTTTTCTTACAAGATTGGTTTTTAAGAAGTTTTACTTGACGGAAGTAGTTGACAATATAGGCAATTGTTGCACGCTTTCTGACATTTAATTCAACTTTGGAATGACTACTCGAGATTGTCTGGTCTGTTTGACAATTATTATTTTAAAACTTTTCTTTTATATACTTATTCTCAATCGTACATTTACAAGTTAAAATACTCTTTGCGCAAACTCAAGATTTTCCCGATTTTTTAAACATACATTCTCAAAAAAAATAATTATTCAAAACTTTATTTTACTCAAATAATGGGTGTCAAATATGGGTTCAAGGGTGTCAACAAAATTGAGACTCGAGCTTGATTCGAGTAAAAATAGTTCGGACTTTTTTTAGCCTGAGCCAAGTCAAGCTTTTGTTCGACTAGAAAAACTAGACTCAACCCTTAGCAAGCTGGCTGACTTTTTTTTTTTAAAATTCATGACAAATCTAATATTTTTTTAAAGAATTTAAAATTTTTGCAATTTATACGAATTATAAATTAGATAAAAGTTAAATCACTCCTCCTTTTTTCGGGTTTGGGATATGTTACAATCAATGTAGGTAAAGTTTAAAATTATATACGAATAAAATATTTCGTGAACAATTTTTCTTGAAATAAATAAATTTAAAAATTAGTTATTTCTTTTTAACGTTAAAACTGGTTGAAGTAAATTGATATAAAATCCAAAATTTTACCTCATATTTATAATAAAAAATATATCTGTTTCAACCAAATTTCAATTTTAAATTTGAAATTTGAATACAACATCTACTTGTCAAGTAGTAGCTACATACCTACCTTAACAGGAAATTTGTTAAGGCACAATTGTTTTTATTTATTTATTTATTATTTTAGGCTAGGCTCTTTACGGATCGAGCTACACTAGCTGGCTCGGACTCTAGCCAATGCCCCCAAAATGGGGCTAGGCCAGAATCTCGATTCGATTCTTTTGAGCCACGGGTTAGGCCAACTCAGGCTTTTCCCGAATTGAGCCACTAGTAGCTTGAGCCGACGTGTAAAATTGACATACCTACATAGGCTTATTGTTGTGGCCTTTGCATTGAAGCTATCATAAAACATTTTTGTCTAATATGACGAAGTCTTGTGTAGAATGAATGGATTTTTTATATACAATTCGATTTTAGCTATTTAAATTTTTAGACAAGATAATTGAAAAGTAGGTAAAGACTTTTCAATCAAATATTGATATGTATCATTAGTATACAATTGTAATAATGGACCTTTGATTCATTATCGTACGGAGTTACGATGCACTTTGAACAACGAAGCAGAATCCACTCCAAATTGACAATACATCTCTTCTAAGGATAGATGATATTATTCAAAATTTAACTCGAGCATGAACCGTAAAACACGTGTTGTGCTAAATGGCCAAATAGATGGACCAATCTCTTTGACTGAGGAATTGGCTACAACTGATTTCAACTCGTGACCAATTGTGTCGAAACATTCATGGATTAGAACAAATCATTTCTACTTCTATTGCGGTTTCAACTGGACTAAATTCATTGTTCATTGGTAATAAAAGGAAAATTTTGAAAAAAGTTTGTACTTGAAACGCAATGCATTGAGCAAATGTCGTAATATAAAAATAATATCTTCCAAATAATTTGTAGTCGAATTTGTCATACAACTTGGTTTAAACTAAATTTTAATGATATAGAAAAAATCATTTCAAACAAGAAAAAAAACAGATCAACAAAATAAATATATTGATCTGAAATTTCAATATAACCCTAAATTGAAACTTTCTATCGATAAATGTCAAAATACTAATATATTTATCTGAGTTTAATCAGTAAATTAATACGAAGTCCAACTATACATTGAAGCTTGAAAATTCGTTCTTTGTGGAATAAATAACAAAATGTTTTATAAATCATTATATCCTTAACTAAGCCTCCTTTTTGGTTTAGTTAAGAAATCAAATTAAAATATAAGTTGAAGTCAACCATTAATTTTAATCACTCGTTAACGAGACTCACAACTTTACAACCACAAATCTAATATTCTTTAATCAAAATCTACTAAAAAATTGAATTTTTTTTTTCTAAATCGTGAACTAATAAATAATATATCTTGGACAAAATAAATAATTTTCAATTTCTAAATTGGGTCAAGAGTTAAAAGCGATTTTTCACTACTGAAATCTAAATTGGACCATTTTCAAATAGTTTGGCTAGGTTTAGAACCAAAATGTTGGTGGATCTATGTTGACCTAAGCCAACGATTTTAAAATTGTGATTTTGGTTCGACTTAAAGGGTTGATGTATTTATTTTATTTTATTTTATTTTTGTGTTCACCCATAACCAAATGTACTAAGTAAAGAAAGATTGATGATACTAAAATTAAAAAAAAAAATAAAAAAAAAAATGACGGAGACATGAGTAAAACAATATTAGTGGGATGTTTTAGTATTTTTTTTTATTTTTTTCCATCCGTCCCCATCCAATTAAAAAATTACAAATTTGATTTGTATGCGAACATATTTGGTAGTGCTACTCCCATCATGGTAATTAAAAAAAAAAAATTTAAGTTAAATTTTGATATACTTCTATATATAAATAGGCACTATGATACCATTACAAAGTTTGAAATTTAACACATTATCTCAAAAAGACATGAAACTAGAAAATAAAAATTTTAAAACAAAATTGTTCAATTCTATATTCTTTCATTATTTGAAACTTGAAAGTCACATCACTAGCTCAACGAAATGCTCTATATACCACCATGGACTCGACGTGTTAAAAGGTCTTGTACACTCAAAATACTTGAGAAAACAGAAAATAAATTTGATCTACTCAAATAATATATCATTTTTACAAACGACTTACGAAATTAATAGTATTACGTATAAGTATAATTCTAAATCCATGTAAGAAGTTTCAACTTCGTCGCACAAATTAGCACTTGATCGCAAACTCTTATCAAAAGTCAGATCTCAAGTCAATATCCATGTAATGTATACATATCATCGTGATACACTTGTAGTGCAAGTCCATTATTCTCAATGATAAACATCTACATCAGAAAGAGAAAGGGTCCAATTGCTCTTCCTGAAATGGCAGTTATCCAAAACTTTGTCACTTGTCTGAACACTTTTATCTCATACACAATGTCCTATTTTTCTTAGAATATAATGTGTAAGCATATACTACGCAATATTTAATGAACATATTTGATAAATTCGTGTAATTTCTAATAGTTTGAGCTTCTAGATAAAATCATTGTATTATTTAAAAATGACTTGAAAATTAAAAGCAGAACGAGGCATGCGATTGCATATCTCCGAAAACATATTTTGTCTTTTGTATTGGCTCTAACACAATAATTGAGTTATTTTATTTCTTCCGAAAGTTGGAATAATATTATACCAATCTTGTTGGTCAAATTAGAATTATGATGGTAGAATCAATTACTTTTTAATTAAATTGGGAGGCTGGAATCAAATGAGGGTGGTCCTCTACCCTGCCTGCCCTACCGCCGTGCCACTACACCAATTCCATTAAAAAAAAAATAAAAAAAATCAAATTGCAAATGTGGCCTAGGTGCTAGGTACCACTATATTCTCCCTTGTGGCTTTCCAAAAACTTGTTCCAATTGACATAATTGTTTATTTTGTCAATTTAGTGTAGCGTTGTAAAAAACAATTATCACCTAATTAATACTATTAAATAAACATTAGATCCACCTAAAAATTCCTCGCCTAAAACGGCACCGGCAGATAGGCCCCCCCTCTAATAGGGGGTCGTCAGGTGTCCATTATGGACACCCTTATGTACACTCTTATGTACACCAAAAATAACTCGATAGATAGAGGGGATAGGGGCAGGCCCACAAGGTTTTTGAATTTTAGTTTATTGCTGCTATTTTTTTTTAATAAAAAAAAAAACTTACTTAAATGTCTCAAAGATTCATCATATATCTATATTTAATTATACAAGTGAGACAAGTAAAATTAAATCAAATAGAATTTTAGTTAAATTGAAGTCTAAAACTAGAATATATTATTAAATCTAATTTTAGCAAACTTGTTTGGTTGTTACTTTTGGACTCGTAGTTTAACGGTTTTTTAACATGAAAGGTGTGTTGCAAAATTTGCCTAAATACTTTGAAATGATATTACGAACTCCTATCAGTGAAGAATATAGCCCATAAATAAGCTGAAAATGGCAACACTGAAATGGAAATAAAAATGTTAAAGCTCAAATAGGGGCCCTGTTTTGCTCGAGTGAGCCCGAGCTTCGAGTTTCAGCTCGTGGTTCGACTAGATCCGACTCGTTGACATGGCTATTAAGTAGATAGTTTGAAAAAAAAAAATTCAAAAGTAGATGATGTCAAAATAAAAATCAAAAGATTAAAAACAGATTAATAAATCAAATTTAATCGGAATTTTTTTTTGAGCTTGTCGTCCAAAGGTTTTCAATTTGAAAGATGTTGTGAAAAACGAGATCCCAACAAAATATTCGTTGATCTGCCACTGCCTCACGATAACGATTTGATACAGCTATACTCTATCTAAATCCATTTAATTTTAAAAAATTCAAAAGCTACACTAGAAGTAACTAGAACATATGAATCGAGTTCTAATGATGCACATTTACAAGAACCGTTACGTCATCAAGCATTTGAGGGACTTGCACCTTAAATATTCTGTTGAGCGCAGGGAGAAAAATAAATAAATAAAAAAAAAATGAACAACAACAACAATTATTTCTAGTAAATTTTAAGATTCACCCCATAAATCCTTTTGCATTATTGAGCTCTGCTCTCTGGTCGGAAATCTAAATCAACTAAATCATTAACTTTGAACAATAATAAACCACATTAAAAAACAAAAAAATCAGTCCTAATTTTTGTTTTCGTTTCACTCTTGGTAGGCATTGTCTTTAATCACAGTTTCTTGTACATAAAAAAACATAAAAATCGGTCCTAAGTTTCGCAGTTCAAAGATTTATGGCTCATCAATCTGTCCTAACTTGGAACTTTTCACGGCCAACGTAAGAATCTAACACCAATCCGCTTTCAACTAGTTGCCCATAATGCATCTTCTATCACATAAAGGTGGCAAAAGGTCCGTTAGTGGACTATTAATCAGCTAAAAATACCAGAGAAAAATTAGGGAGTCACCGCTAGGATTGATATTACTTGTTGTGACATTAATCACCAGATTGAGATGTTGAAGTTATATGACAAATAATAATGAAGTATATGATCAAGAACAAAATAATAAAAGAAGACAAGAATATTGTAGAAGAATTATGAGATTTTATTGATTCAAGAATAATTGAGAAAAGAGAAAATTACAATGGATCTTATAATTCTAGTAATCTATTTTCTCACACTATAAAATTGTAAAAAAAAACCTAGTATTTATAAGGAACATGTAGGGGATGTCAAAATCCTCCTAGTAAAGTTGTTGATGAAGTAAGATACCAAAAACTCAAGTCCAAAACAAATTACAATTTGGGAAAAATTCATATTTCAGGTGTATGGTTTACACCAATTCAAAAGTCAGGTATTAGGTAACTAATTAAAAATATTTATTAATTAGGTCACAATTATATAATTAATGGTCACATATATATAATTATAGGTCGCAATGTCTTTATTAGTCACATATGATCAAATTGATTAGCCAATAATGATTTCGAGGTCACAAATTCAAAAAATTATAGGCCACGGTTAAATATTTGGTCTCAGATAACCAAATAATTGGTCACATACAACTGACACTACCACTTCAGCCACTTTTGACTACCCTCAGCCCATCGCCACCATTACCACAACGGCCTCACGACAATCAGTACCAACACCACCATCGCCGCCGCCACCACCACCACCAAACAAAATACTAATATCATCGCTGCATCCAACCACACAACACATCACAACCATCGTCGTATCCAACCACACAACACACCACTACCATCGCATCCAACTACACAAAACACCGCCGCCGCCGTCGGATGACTATCAATACCACCACCAACCACGCTATTGTGCACAAAACACTACCACATCGTCGTTTACGTCGACATTGTCACGATGCTGACGCTGCAGTGAACTGCACCAGCATCACGACGATGCTGCTCGAACAGTAGCGTCGCCACTTTGCCGCAAACTAAGTAGCGTCGCGACGACGCTGCCGACAGCAACGTCGAACGCAGAGTGAGGCGAGGGAGAGAAAGGTAGGGGAAGGAGGGAGAAGGGAAGATGAGGGAGGCACGAGAGAGAGAGGGGGGAAGGGAGGAGAGATAAATTAGGTTATGAATCAAGGTTTTAATATAGTACCTAATTTTTTAATAAATGAACTTTAGATCTGATTTTAAAACAAATCTTTAAAACACCTGATTTTTTTTAATTTTCCCTTACAAATGGGCTTCCAAAATAGAACTTCAACTTGACATAGGACTCCAACAGCATTCCAAACTTGAATTCTTCATGACGTGCACTTCGATTACAATTCTTTAATTGTTTTAACAAATTTAACAAAGGAATTCGAGTCACACCCAAATTCAAACAATCTCCACCTTGACACGAATTACACCAAGGAATGAACTGACTTCTTCAACAATAATCAAAAAAAAAAAAATTTCTCCAACAAAACACAAAATACTCCACTTCTTCCAATGAATCCAAGCACTACTCTACAGAATTACCTTAGATTCCCAAAAATCATAATGATTTTAAATTAACTAAAATAGGCTATAACAGACCTCAAAGCAGAATAAATACCAAATGATTTTACAGAAGGCCCCTCGCTAGATTGTGCACCTTCTCCTCTACTTAAAGCAAACTCAATAAAATTAGCATTCCTATGCCTTGTTCCACTGGGTCTGTCTCTAGCAACTGAATATAATAGCACTGCAAGTGATGTTGGCAATGTAACATTACCCATATATTCAAAACTCCACCAAGTTGTGTTCTTCAAATTTGACCATTTATGAGCTCCTAAATGTATTGTACTAAAATGAATGTCCACCACGATTCTGAACATGTGTTGATTGTCTTTTCGAGATTTTGCACGACCATACAAGCTGTATAATTGAGACATTTTTCGTCCCTCCAATACAACCGGGATATCCTTACAAGCCTTTAAAGCTCCACCTCCACCAAAGAACTCATAATTCTTTGAATCAAGGATAAACAATGAGATGAGATTCTTCTTCAAATCTGAACACATTGAACCTGGCCAAGTGTTCTAATTATCTTATCCAAAAGTTTCAATCTGACTATACCAATTCCAGCAATCCGACAAGATGCGTTGTTTTTTATAACCACGACACATTTGGAAACAGTTTCATATGTAGCAAACAAGTCCTTATTAGGACACATATGAAACACATATGTTGAATCAAGAATCCAATCATCTTCTGGTTTAGACTCAATATCAGAAATAGCTAAGAGATCTCAATTACTTACAACGTTCTCCGCGAGGTCTGTTTCGCTTGNCACCTCCACCAAAGAACTCATAATTCTTTGAATCAAGGATAAACAATGAGATGAGATTCTTCTTCAAATCTGAACACATTGAACCTGGCCAAGTGTTCTAATTATCTTATCCAAAAGTTTCAATCTGACTATACCAATTCCAGCAATCCGACAAGATGCGTTGTTTTTTATAACCACGACACATTTGGAAACAGTTTCATATGTAGCAAACAAGTCCTTATTAGGACACATATGAAACACATATGTTGAATCAAGAATCCAATCATCTTCTGGTTTAGACTCAATATCAGAAATAGCTAAGAGATCTCAATTACTTACAACGTTCTCCGCGAGGTCTGTTTCGCTTGAAGTATCTGAATATCTACTTGTAGTCACTCTTTCTTTATTCTGCAATTTGTGGCAATCATTTTTCGAGTGACACTTCTTTTTCAATAGTTATAAATCTGATTACTAAACTTAGACTTCGTTATGCCCCTTCCAGAACTACCATGAGCAATCAGGCATTCTCCATCTCTGGCCTCAGAAATCAGATGCTTCATCTTCTCTTTTGAATACAAAGCATTATACACCTCCTCTATGGTGAGAGTATCACAACTACATAAGATCGTGTCTCTAAAAGAAGAAAACGAAGCGGGCAACGAACATAATAGGAACAAGGCCAAATCTTCTCCATCATAATCTACTTCCAACTTTTCAAATCAGCGACGATATCTTTAAATACAACTAGGTGATCTTCCAATGATCCTCCTTTTGCCATTCGATGAGAATATAAATGCTACTTGATATTCAACTTGTTTGTCAGACTTTTAGTCATGCACAATTGCTTCACTTCAACCATAAAGAATTCTCCTTCATAACGTCCTGAAGAATGGTATTTGATAGATAAAGATGAATGTGAGAAACTACATTTTTATCCTTTCGTAATTTCTCCTCTAAGGTCAAAGTTGCTGACATCTTGTCAATTTCCAGCAACATATCACATCCAAATTCAGTTGTGCGAGTACTGCACGCATCTTAAACTGCCATAGCGAAAATCTAGTGCTCTCGTCCAAAAGCGAAATGTGATACTTTATGGAAGCCATTATGAACAAAAACTTCAAACAAATCAAATATTGCATTCTGCGGAACTGCTGAACCTTGTCTCTCATACCACTTGTTATGATTGATACCACTTGTTGTGACACCAATTATCGGATTGAGATATTGAAGTTATATGACAAATAATCATAAAGTATATGATCAAAAACAAAAAAAAACAAGAATATGATAGACGAATTAGGAGATTTTATTGACTCAATAATGATAGAGAAAAGAGAAAATTACAATGGATCATATAATTTTAATAATCTATTTTCTCACACTATAAAATTGTATAAAAGAGCCAGCATTTATAGGGAACATGTAGAGGATGTCAAAATCCTCCTAGTAGAGTTGTTGATGAAATAGGATATCAAAAAATCAAGTCCAAAATAAATTAAAACTCCCAATGAACTTCCAAAATAGAATTTCAACTTAACATAGAATTCCAACAGCGTTCCAAACTTGAATTTTTCATGACGTGCACTTCAATTAGAATTCTTTAATTACTTTAACAACTTCAACAAAAGAATTCGGGTCACACCCCAATTCCAACAGTCACAAAGGATAGGTTATGATTCATATTGTTTTTTTGCTGTCTCTAGCTAATTATCAAGGTTTGACAGATTAAGAACCAAGAATCTTTGAGGAAGCAAATAGAAGTTAACAGTCAAAACAATGGTCAAAAATAAAAGATTCATTTCATAGTTGATTGTAAACGGGAACAACTTATAAGTTTAAACCTTTAAAATTTAAAACTAATTTAGTTGCAAAAGGCTACAAAAAATATTAAAAAAATGAGGATATTGATTATAATGAAAATTTCCTTACTTGTAATTTAGTATCATTAGAGTCATGCCTGTTTTAATTGCACAATTAATTAAGAAAATTGAGCAACTTGATGATAAGATGAGAACTTGATGAGAGAATTTTTATGAATCAACCACGAGCTTTGAAAATAAGACAAAATCTGGTTATGTATGTTTGTTAAGAAGGTCTTTGTATAGTTTAAAACACTGATCACGACATTAGTAATATTTGAATCTTTTGTTTTAACAATAGGGTTCAAAAGAAGTATGTTTGATCATTATTGTAACAGCAATTTGAGGACAATAAATTTATTTGTTTGTTTTATATGTTGATGATATGTTTTTGACAAGTCCTCGCATGAAATTGATGAAAGAGATAAAAATGGTCACGTACAACCAGCAAAACCCTTAAAGATTTAGGTAATACTAGGTAATACTAAGAGAATATTAGGCTTGGAAATAGTAAGGGATAGAACTAATTCATTTCTTAAATCAAACTCCTTATGTTCTTAAAGTATTAAGTAAACATAAAATTTATCAATATGAAATTAAAATAAACTACACGGGATACGTGAACTTGTACATCGTAATCCTACCTTTGAACTTTAGAATAATTTGAATGCTAATATTCTTGTCCAAACCCCAACAACACTTCTCAAACCCTTCTTTCTTGAAAAAGTTAATGCATGTTTGCTTGTCTTGAAAGTTGAAAGCGAAAATACAATAAAATGGATTCTCTTTCGTTTGGCTTCTTAATTTTCTTTCTTGGAAAGTAGGTAAATATGCATGTAAATGCTAGTCAATTGCCATTGGGTGCTTGTCAATTGCCATTTAATTATTTCTCCATAATCCATAATTCAATCATTATAGTTTGAAAATATTCAATAAGATGTTAAATCAGCATTTCTTCTCTAGAGATTGATGGTTTTCTCTCACTCACGAGCCCGTCAGCTCATGTGCGAGCCGATTCACGGTCATCTCACGAGCCGGCCGAGCAACCTGCATGGCAGTTTTTGCAGCCATATAGACTCGTTGATGGCACTTCTGAATGCCATCAAATCTGAATTTCGAATCTATTTTAGTATGTTGAACTTAGATTATATTAAAAGTGACTGGTGGTAAACAAATTTCATCACATCTTAACATTCTCTACAATCTCACTAATATATCAAACGTGAGTGAATAAGTTTCATCAAACTATTTTCTGGATATGTGTTCTTGGTGATTAAAATGCTATAAATGTGAGTGAATAAGAATGGTAATCGCTTTATGGGAGAGAGAAGTGAGGACTTCCATTTGCGCGTGTTTGGTGTGACGAGTATCCATTATCATGGAGATTCGAGAATGTAAGCTCCATTAATGCGATCCGAACGAAATTTCAATTATTAATTTTATCATGTCTTCTCTCAAATCTTTCATGTATTGTTAGAAAATTACCTTACATCTTAAAGTTACAAGAGTTCTAATATAAAGAATAGTAATAATATGACATACTTCTATATATAAATAGTGACTATGACACCATATTCAAATTACATTATCTAAAAGAACTCTTGACACATTAACTCATATAAAAATGAAATTCGAGTGTAAATGTTTAGAACGACTTCGTTCAATTTTATATTCTATTTATAATTGGTTAAATCACTTTTTATCTACATATTTCGTTAATTTCAAAAAACACAGTGCATCCATGTAAATAAAGAACGAGGTGAATAAAGAGGTTAAACAAGCATCATACACCCAAAAGGTGCCCCACATGCTAACGTCTGAATATCTCATTCATAATCCGATGAGTTGAATGAGAAAGTGACGGTTTCAAAGCTCTAGCTTGCTGCGTTAACTAGATATCATTTTTACCAATAATTTTACAAAAAAATTAACGCACGGAAGTAGAGCTCCGAGTAGACTAGACCCGTGTGAAAGTTGCTAGCAATTTTGGCATACAAATTCGCAAAGGAATAGGTACACGCTTCTCAAAAGTCAGCTTTCAAGTCAATTCACATAATGTCTACGTTACACTAGATCAACTAGTGCAAATCCATTATTCTCAATGATAAGCATCTATATCCGAAATGGGGAAATTGGTCCAGAATGAATGGTCACCTATACATGGAATATAATATACGTAAGCGTAGACGTAATACTTTATCAATATATTTAATACGGTAAATTTACTTATTATATGAATAAATAAATTATCAACTTTCGAATAGTTTTAACTTTTGATTGAGATGATTGTATTGTCGAAAAATAACTTGACAATCAAAAACATGAAAAAAAAGCATAAATTAGAGGATATGAAAACTGAAGCAAGATGTGCAATTGCAAATCTCTTCAAGATAGATTTTGCGTAATGGTCTATCTCTTAAAATATCGATTTTCTTCTTAATTGAGTTTAAATAATACTACACCAACCTTGTCAACAAACCGGGATATTGATTTTACTCTTCTTCTTTGATTAGAGGAACATGAACTTTTGAAAGCAGGGATCTCAAACAATAATTCCGTAAAGAAACTCGAAACATTTGAATATAATTTAGTGGTGAGAAAAGTTTAAAAAACCAATTATTCTTAGTTTATTTGGAATGCTGGAATCCAGTGAGGATATCCTATTTCTTGAAATTTTAGTGTCACCAATTGCTTTTATCTATAAATAATTGACATTGTAAACTTATATGTTACTACAATGTTTACATTATAATTATGTAGTTTTTTGGATAATTTAATTCCATAGTTATGTATAATATAATCTGGTGCATAAGCATTATGTAAAAATCTTGTAATAAATAAGAACGATATTTGAACAATCGCGTCTTGTATATATTGAATAATAATTTATTGTTATCTAAAAAGTGTACAAAACCTCAATAAACAAAAGAAATTATATTCTTAACAAGAAATAAGAATAAGACCTATTACAGCTAGAAAATGAAATTAGAAAAGATAAATCACAATTATAGTAGGAAATTACTAATAATGATTATGTACTACATCAATCCCCTCTACTTAAATAAAACTCATCCTCGAGTTTTCTTGAAGAAGAAATCAATCAATTCGGAGGAAAATACTCAAAAATTTATGTTAATACTAGTATTGAAGAAATTTCAATTTCTTGATGTTATGCCACCCCATAATATATGTTCTTATCCAGGAATAGTTCAGCCAGATAAATTACCTCCCTAACATAGTGAGATATTGTAAAATTGGTGCATGATAGCTTGAGCTTAATAAATCAATTGTTTTTTTGGCTAAGGTCTAATATAATTTTTAAGCAAATGTCTAATGAGTAGATTTTGGAAACAAACGAATTTCATCGAGAAATGCAATTATTCCACCAAGTTTTTTCTCAATCAAATCGAGCACATCTTGATTATCAACAAATTCTATATAGCTCCAGTTTATCTTTTCTTTTTCATACTCTTCTAGTTCCATCTAAAAAACATGCTGGTTAAAATGTTGTTGTTTCTTATTGGTGAAATTGATACAGAACACCTCAAAACTACTGTGCTTAAAACATTCAAACTCGTAGATATCAAGAACTCCTATTATTGTCTTTGAGTTTGGATCTTGTCTAATGGAGGTACTTACTTTTTCCACAACCCAGCCAAATAGGCGAGAATATATAGTTTTAGCCAACGTATCACTGCTACTCAAAGCAGCCTTTGGATCAAGAGTCAAAGTAATAACTTTCTCAGGCGTCACTATCACGCCCTTAATAAGTGCATCTTCGAGGTTCTTGGGATCACACTTGAGCAATTCAGTAGTAATATTAAGATGAAATCCAGAGTTTTCATCCTTAATCAAAGAAGAATCGATCTTACTATTAAGAAAAATACTATAACACACACTGATGACTCCAAGCAATGTTTTACAATGAACTTTGAACCTACTCGATGCTACAATAGTAAGAAGCAACTTCAATACTTGAAAAGTAGTGCTGTCAAGTGATATACTATCTGCACAACTGTAGACCTTGTCGAGAATATTAGTGAATAGTTGCGCATTTTTAGCACAATCTAGACGAGGATCACCCATAAGGTGATTGTACCTAATGAGCTTATGGAGGCAATACAGTGCAAGCTCCACGACTCTAACGCAATTTGAAGTGGATTCAGAACAAGCTCAGTCTGAGCTCTTCCTAAAGTATGTCGTGTACTTTCTAAAGTTGTCATGATAGATCTACTACTATCTGCAGGTCGGCTAGCAAATTCCACCTCCTCAACAGTAGCTAGAGCAGCGTTTGATTGATCTCACTCCATCTTAGATTTTTCATCTCTAGTATCAGTTACAGGTAAATTACTTGTCCTTTCAACTGAGGATGTTGCTTGGTTAAATTGCTGACTGATGTCCTTTACATTGTCTTTAATTCCTTCATGATTGACAAGTTTAGTTTACTTCTCTTTTGTTGAACACTTCCAAACTGTTTTGGAGTTTTCAATTGCAGTTTCCATCTACAAGGAATCAGCAGGTCTCGAATTTTCAACTCGCTCATGATTTTCTTTTTCTATTTTAGTAGCATTGATGGTAAAATTCTGATTATCTTGAGTTACATCTTTTTTAACCTCATCATCTACCTTGTGGATCTTTTTCACTTTATTTACACTAGTATACACAAATTGCTCGTCACATGATATCAAAACAATCTTCTTATCATGCCACCTAAACGCATACATATTATCTCGACCCTATGTAAATGGCATCTACATCATAGTACCATGGTTGTCCTCAAAGTACATAACAATCGTTCATCTCTACCATGTTATATATAATATTTTCCAAGAGAGAATGAAATTTTGCATACCTCCATATTTTGAAATTGTTGTCCTATTGAAGTTTGATAGTAAGATGAGTATTTTTCAATCTTAAAATTTAAAGCTTTCTTTGGACACCAAGTCATCACTACTCTTATGATTATTATCAATTTGCATACTTTGTTGTTGATGGTGCACCGTGTTCGAAAATTTTTGTTGTGCTTCAAATATGACTCTTTTATATTTTTTCTATAAACTTTTGTAGAATCCTTGATAATTTGTGTCTATTCAAATTTATCTTAAACTCGAGGAAATTCTCTAGTCACCTTTTGTAGTGTTTAAAGGTTGTTGAAGCAATTGACATTCATAGCAGTTAAATTCTACAAATTCTTGTCAGCCTGTTTCTCCATGGGCTCGCGATTCTTTTCAAGACTCAACGCAGTCACCATTTGCGTGATGTTATGAAGGGTTTCATCGAACCCCTCAATTCATTGTTCGAGTTTGTGGAGCCTCCATTCACCGTTAAGGTTCAATTGCTACCAGTACCTCCGTCGGCCATCGGATTAAGGCAATTTCCTTGCTCTAATACCAATTTTGTGTGGAAGCATTATGTAAAGTTCTTGTAATAAATAAGAACGACATTTGAACAAGCATGTCATGTATATATTGAAAAAATAATTGATTGTTATCTAAAAAGAGTTTAATGCCTTTATATTTATAAGCAAAATTATTCCATAATTCTACTGATAATAGAAAACTAAAATAAGGAAATTGATAGAATTATAATCTAATTAAAAATTATATTCTAATCAATAAATAAATAAAAAAAATCATATTCTAAACAAGAAAGAAGAATAAAACATATTACAACTAGAAAAGGAGATTAGAAAAGATGAATCACAATTGTAGTAGGAAATTACTAATCATGATTATGTACTACATCATATTCTAATAAAATATATATTGTTACCATTTTACTTAATTGTTTTACTATATTTTATACAAAAATATTGAAGCCAATAATGATGATTTAATTCCATACATTCAAAATAAATAGACACTCATGTTTGAGCCCCTTTTTTTTTTTTTTTTTTTTTTAAAATAAATTTTAAAAAAAA
>CAIGRL010082023.1:1336-13868 GCA_903798325.1 Fraxinus xanthoxyloides
TTAAGGTAACCGTCTTGTTGGAAGTGAAGATAATATCCACATTTCCTTTTCCAAATACCTTGGATCTAACCTCGTTACCCATTTGAATCTCTTGTTCTCCATCAATTTTATAATAAGTCTTGAATAATGACTTATCATATGATACATGTATAGTTGCACATATATCATACTACCACCCGGGAACCTTTCCCTTGATAGCATTGATTTCATTAATGGTGACCACAATGTTGTCTTCTTTGATGGAGTTTACTTTTCCTTCGATGTTGTTCTTTTTCTGGTATCGACATTCTTTTGTATAATGTCCAGATTTCCCACATACAAAACAACTACCTTTGTTCTTCTTCTTGGAATTTTTAAAAAGGTTTTCTCTTGTTGATTTTAGTAGACGGCTTGGACTTCTCCACAACATTTGCTTTGGATGTGCTTTCATAAGAATTACCATTCTTCTCTCTTGCCCTTGATTCCTCTTCAATCCGAAGATGTTTTTGCAATTGTTCCAAAGAATAGTCTTCGAAACTATGCAGTATTTTCTTCCGATATCTTTTTCAAATTTCCAGGAAGTTTAGCAATGATAAGTCCCACTTGGAAAGTTTTCGGAATTTCAATCTTTACCACCTTCAACTTGTTCACAAGTACTTGCAATTCATGGATTTGGGGAAGTGGGGGAATATTTTCAAGAAACTTGAAATCAAAATACTTTGAAATTAGAAATTTCTATGTGCCCTCTTCTTCGACTTTGTATTTGTTCTCCGAAGCATTCCAGATTTCCTTTGTTGATGAAGTATTTGTGTAGAGATCATATAACTGGTCTGATGGAGCATTCAGAATGTGATCGCAGTATATAAGTTAATCTTCTCGTCGTTTTTGTCTTTCAACCCTTATCGTATCGGTTTCTCCATTTGTAGGTTCTGGTAATGGCGTCAAATTTGGATCAAGTATGTAGAAGATGTTGTAAGTAGAAACTTCAGTTTATCTTGCCATCTTGTGAAATTCAAGCCATCGAAGCGATCCAACCGAACAAGATCTTGATTCATTAACTTGATTGTTGCCATCGTGATTTCGTTCTCCATTGAAGAATATTGTTTGAGATTGTTGGGAAAATGATTTTACCGAAGTTGGAGAAGAAACTTACCAAGATTGCAACAACAAGAATTGTTGAATATTGATGCCATTTTTTGTCATTTATATTTAACCATGGGAAATGATGAATTGGGCTTGGCCCATATTGCTGGAAAGATTAAGCCATTGCCCGATAACACAAAGCAATGGCCCAAAAAGGCCTGACCCAATCATCCCAATCATTAGAGCTGCTCTGGCTCGTGAGATAAATGGGCTGACTGTTTGGTGTTTATTTGGGCTCCTTTATATACCAGTTGGAGCGTCACTTTTCTGGCAGATTTTCACTCTCTCTCTCGCGTCGTTTCTGGGAAGCTTCTGGCTGTTCCTGTTCTTGAGATTTTTTCGTGTTTTCTCTTCTCCTTTTCTTTGTGAATCTTGAGTGGATTTAACCTCTGGTTTGGAATCTTTAACTTGTGTGATTAGTAGCCTTTGTGGTTGTTTTGTGCGAGAGAGATGCAGTCCGGTTTTGGCCCTAGTGTGTCTTCGTGCCATTGAGTAACCGATGTTAGGTTTGAGATTGTGGATTGGGATCTCTTTGTGGTTATTGCTTTGTACAGAAGGGTACAATGAATTTCTAAGCCCTAATTGAAATCGAATTTACTTTGTGTGAATCGTTCTTGGTGAATATTCTGTTTGCTTCCGTTTATACTTTGAGATTCTTTTCCCTTACAAGAATAATAACAAAATTACAAGAAATTGAACTTGAAATTTATGAAATGAACACCAAAAGTCTGAATGCGTAATCGCTATCCTCAGACAATATTTGCCCCTTACGGATTGAAATTGATGCTTGAATGTTTCTGGCAAATGGTTTAAAAGNGAGAGAGATGCAGTCCGGTTTTGGCCCTAGTGTGTCTTCGTGCCATTGAGTAACCGATGTTAGGTTTGAGATTGTGGATTGGGATCTCTTTGTGGTTATTGCTTTGTACAGAAGGGTACAATGAATTTCTAAGCCCTAATTGAAATCGAATTTACTTTGTGTGAATCGTTCTTGGTGAATATTCTGTTTGCTTCCGTTTATACTTTGAGATTCTTTTCCCTTACAAGAATAATAACAAAATTACAAGAAATTGAACTTGAAATTTATGAAATGAACACCAAAAGTCTGAATGCGTAATCGCTATCCTCAGACAATATTTGCCCCTTACGGATTGAAATTGATGCTTGAATGTTTCTAGCAAATGGTTTAAAAGATTGAACAAGTCTTGAAATGAATTAACACTCAAGCAATAAGTGTAATTCACAAAACTTAAGAACATTATGAAAAAATAATGAATATGATGAAGAACAATGTTTTGATATTTAATTTGGAATGTATATTGAACTTTTAATGTTTCTCATATTTGAAACCTTGAATATCATTGTTCTATATATAGGCCAAGTCCAGATGCACGAAATAATGTCAAAAGAGAGTGAAAAGGAACCAAATTAAAAAGTTAAACGGTAAAAAAGACCCATGGTACAAACTCATGAGACCACATGGTTCAAGCCATACCGAGACATTTAGTCCTGGTAAATGCCCATGCGACCGCATGGTCCAATGTCGCATGGTTCATTTATTTATTTTATTCCAAATTCTCTCTCCTTCTTCCATTTTCATTTCATTAATTCTGAACAACATTATTTCAATAGTATAACTACTATGCTCATGAGAAGAAACCAGTTTAGATTCATACTATTTTGAACCCCATTTTTTTTTTGTAGAATAAATTTTTTAATAATGATTTTTCGAAAAATGTTATAAAAAAACAAAAAAAACAAAATTGGGCCCACGTGTTAATTATATCATTGAATTGAAAATGAGTTTTTATAGAAGATGCTCAAACCAAGGGTGGACAAAAAGAATGGCATGAGTCATTTGACCCTCCAACTTTGGGCAATTTTTTTTCACCATTAATTTTTTTTGTATTTTTGTCTCAATTTCCGAAGTCATTATGAGATGTCAAAAGTTGAAATATTGCATTTACTAAATACGATTTCAAAGTGCTCACGATCTAGTTTTCGTGTCGTTAATGGCGCATGAAACAGCCAATCGTAGCAAATATGACTTGTCAATTTAGATCTTTCCAAACTATCATTTTCAAACTTATTTTTAATCATACCAAATTTAACAACTCCAACATTAGACTTAAAAACTTAGTATTTTTTACATAACAAATTGCATTATTAATAAATATTTATGTACTGTGCACGTGATTTTTTTTTTCCCTTTCAGCCACATGTCATTAATTATTATGGTACATCATTCCACATAATAAAATTATAGTATTCCTTATTTAATTTTCTGAATAAACTTTTTCAGATTCCACATGATTGACTACTAAGCATAATATGATATCAAAGTCTATTAAATTTAACGAGTAATTTGATCCGATTATGATTCAAAAGAGACACACAAAATTCAAGATTAATTGGCTCAAACGAGTCACCATCTTACGAAAAATGTTTAGAAAACTGAATCGCTTAGAACTCAAATTATGTCAAAATAAAAAATTTCCAGCACACACCATACTAATTGGTTTTTAATCTTTTTAAAAGTAGCGTTCAAATAAATAAAGTTTCTATTTGGTGGAGATTAAAATTAAATTTTTATAAATTTTGATAAAAGTTAATGAAATATGTGGTTGAATAATAGTAGATCCCATAAAATATATAGTTATAATTAATTATCCAATTTAATTAAAATTAAAATCTACAAAAAATGGGAAAAATATAATTAGGCTCAGATAGTCCAATTTAACGTTGCATTTATAGTGATGGTAGTTATGGCTCAGCATAATAGAAATGTGAATAGTTTTGATTTTACAAATTTTAAGTTCATGTTTTGCCACCACTTTCTAAAACTTATATTTAGTTCAAACTTATTTTTAATCATATATTTTTAAAATAAATTAATTTTACATTTAAATCAATAACTTTCCTACTTTTTTCTCATACACTCTCAAAAAAAATAATTAAAAAAAATAATAATATAAAAATAATTTAAAATATTTCTACAGAACCAAAGGTCAACAACTCTGACTTCGAAGCAACTCTTAACCCTTGTTTGATAGAGATTAAAATTAAATTTTTAGTAAATTTTAATAAACTTGATGAAATGTATGATTGAAAAGTTGTGGATCCCATAAAATTCATTGTTAAAATTAATAGACGACTTTGACTTAGATTAAAATTTTGATTTTAATTTATACTTAACAAGACTTAAAAAGTATTATCTACAAATATGAGAATTCAAAGTAGCCATATTTGACCGAGATTAAAATCAAATTTATAAAATATTTTGATAAAAGTTTAATGAAAAGTGGGTTATGTTACGTGTACTTAACAAGTTAAATAATTTTTGACCGAATCGACAAGTGACGGTCCCCTATTTGGGGCCATTCGGACCCCACATGCGCCCCCAATAGGGTACCGTCATTTGTCAATAGGGATCTCATGAAATGTGTACGGTTAAAATTAATGACTGACTTTGATTTATATTCAAAGTTAGATTTTAATCCTTATTAAAACACGGAGACATGGTTAGTTGACAATTGAAAAAGGAAAAGAAGACGCAGAGCGTAGAGCGTAGAGCCAAAGTCAGTTAATAATTAAAGGAGATCAATCAATAAATCAAACAAAGTGGTTTGTTTCTTTACTACGCATAAATGACAAAAAGCTTACGGCGTCGTTTAAACACAAATTATGACTTGATTACAGGACTCCTTACAGATATTAAAGATTTTATTAACTAACATAGGGGAAAATTATATATAATAAAGAAGTTAGTTAAGAGCATGAGTATATGAGTCCATGAATAATCGAGTATTACGTCTTATAATTCGCTTGGATTTACGTTAAAATAATTAAGAATTAGAGCACACAACAACCCCATCAAATTTCAACTTTAAAAAGTAAATTAAAGTTATCTGTGATTAAAAATTAAATTACACTTTTTCTTTTTAGCTGACTCATCATGGAATATTAATAATTGTCATGAATGACCAATGATAAAGAAAATAGGCATATAATTTGTCCACGTGTTACAAACGCAATCAGAAGAATAGTTTCAGCAACATTATAAGCTGCTTTATCAATTATTTTACAAAATGACATGCTCAGATGATAGGCAAGATCGGCGGTGGACCCAGGATTTAACTTTTGCTAGGTCGGACTTTTACCGTCGATAGTTTATCGTCAACAATCAATGATCGTAACTGAATTTTTAATTCACAAATTAAAACTCATAAATGATAAATTACAATTCTTAACTCAATGATACTGCAACATAAATTATTCGCCATAATCCCCAAATGCCCAATCGCATATTCACAATTCTCATTTCAACATCAAATTACCGATTAACTAGTAGAGCATAAATCATGATTTATAAGTAAGGTAGCCATAACTCATAAATAAAAAATGACACAAAAAAAGAAGAAGAAAGGACTCACGGCACTACGGCAGACGACAAACTGCAGACGAGAGTTTCGAGTCCTCCGACCATCCGAGACTCGAGTCGTCCAGTCGACGACTCGTCAACATCGTTCGACATGGTAGGCTGTAGTAGAAGGTGGAGGCGTCGCCGCGTCAGGAAAACCGCGGAAGTTGGATGAGGGACAGTTTGAACTTTGAAAGCTTCCTTCAAATTGGTTTTCGTATATAATTATATTCAAGTGGATCATTACCATTGGGGATGGGCCTGGTTAATTAAAAAATAAGGCCCACAAGCTGTGAATAACTCCAAACAAAAAGCCCAGCTAAAAGAAACAAAGGAAGGAAACCAAATCTTGCAGTCGCCGCTTGTTTCACTCTTCCTTCTACAACCTACAAGTTCCTATTTCGGAGGAGCCCAGCACGCGTGGCCGCGCCGCATCATCGGGTGCTAATTCCACTGATGGACAGGAGACGGTTCATAGTTAATGACATTCAACTACATTCAAATGGAGTCCTTGATCACAAGCGAAATGCAGTCATCCCGTTTGAGCTTGGGTCCGAGTATCATGTGTCTCGAAATACCCAGTCAACCACTTTGATTGTACCCCCATAACGACTTTATTATTGTTTTTGCGTATTATACTTCCCAAGTTGACGAACTTCTCAGTTCCTCGAACTGCAACATTCAATATTTGGCTCGAGTTTTCCAGCTTGAGGACACATTCCACGTGAGTGTTAAAAAGTGTGGAATTCATGTCATCTTGTGGGAGGTTGGCGATTCGAATCACATTCACGCGAATATTAAGAAGTCTATAATTTGGTCTCGAGCTTCTTTGATTAAGGTAATTTTTTATTATTATTTTAATCATTCTCAAATTTTTAAAATTTTGGTCAAGCTATTTGGTTATTAATTAAAATCATAAAAACCAAAAAATAGCAGTTGGAGGATTACATGACGTTTTATTGAAATCATATTATAACTTCTTTTTGTAGACGTGTATATACAAAGATTCTGCTCCTTGAAAAACACAACATTGGAATCATTCTTCGAGTTTCATAATTTCTAAAAAATACTATTTTGAAATCTTGTTCAAGAGTACTATTGAAGTTTTTGGAAATCGTTTGTGATTTTTGCAAAAGTAATTCGATTGTATCATTGGGGTGATTATCCAAAGAAGTCGCAATAGTTTATGGCATACAATTTTACTTAGGGCATCATTTTGGATGTTTAGGCTTGACTAATAATAAGATAGAAAGGGCTTCTTCATCAAGATGGGCAAGTTTGGAACCGGGTCACGATCTAGATTGGTCAATAAGTTTTCTCACTTTCTATTTTTAATTACTGTCTTAAAAGGTGTTACACCTCATTTCCGAGCCTCCAAGAAAGATTGCCACGTGGAGAGCCATGTAAGCAGAAGGTCAACCCATGAGGTCAAAACACGAAGAAATCTGAGGCCCTCACATTGCATACCGAACTCCATGTTGAGGTACTTCCTTAAGGATGAAGCACTACAACTCGGGTTGAACCACTGCCTAATGAAACAAAGAAAGGAGCTGAAACTCTTCACTTAGAGAACCAACTCATAGATCTCTTCCGTTCGAAGCTCGTGAAGCCGACATTGTCTCTTGTAGTAGATTCGATGATCTTTTAGAAAGTGATTAATGTAACGTCTGTGATAAAGTTTGTCAATGTGTCAGCTTACTATATAGGGCGGCTGACCCCTTATCAATGTATTAATTGTATGAATAGACAGTGATGCAGAATCCAAATTTAGGAGATGATGCCACGTGGGTCTGATCTAACGATCACCATATTTGCCAAGATAGTATAAGTAAGAAAGAGGGGTTGGCATCTGGATAAGAGAAAGACCAAATACATGTACTAAAAACTCTCGAAAATTCAACATAGTATCAATTAGCAATTCCTCAATTACTCTTTTACAACATTGTTGAATACAAACTAAAAGAGAAGTTATTGTGATTTCAACATACATTCAAAGCCTTTCTTATTTATCGTTCCACATATTCCTTTGGACGAGAAAAGAAACTCATTCTTGATTATCTTGGTTTGGCAATCGTTGAAAGCGCGGTCACCATCGAATCACACTGTCGGAGTCCAAAACGTCATCGTCTCTTGCCGAAAAGTGCCTCCAGCGTCCATTCCAAGCTGATTATCGTAATTAAAAACGAGTTGGATCAGTACTTGACGTAGCAGTAGTAGGCCCGACATTTGTTGAGTCCATTTTTTAGGGTTAACAGATTGGCGCTGTCTGTGACGAACCATACATTCAACCACGAACACACGTGAAATAAAGGCCAGGCTATAGTTGGAAGTTTGGCTGACAAAAGTTTAAACCTTTGAAAAATGAGACTCCTTGAAAAAGGTGCTCTTAGAAACTTAGAACCCTTAAAGAAAGGGGAAATTTCACAATAAGTGTTTTAAGAAAGGTGAGTCCAAATGATGAAAGTGTACCACGAAGGACAAGGGAATACCCTGAAGAAGGAGAACCCACCTGAGCTGCCTAGATGCTCTCCCACTACCTTTAGCACGAAGACGATGAGGGGGTAGGCTCATAGCCAAGCTCACTAGAGAAATGGTCACAATGGCTACCAACATGAGGAATATAACCCAGCAGAACTTATCCATGCAAGAGATGCTGATGAACATGCAGGGACGAGGAGGGTACCACGTCCCTTCGTACATAGCCCCTGCAAATGCCTTTCCAGAGACTTAGGGATATTATCAGGAGAAAGAAGAGGTTCAAAGCTAAATGGCTCAACATCATTATGCCGGAATGGAGGCTCTTCAGGAAAGAGAGGTCGAGGTGGATGCGTCAACTAATCATGCTTCATAAAGGCTATATAAAGCTCCGTTCAATTTTCCTCTAAATTACGAGCCAGATGATAGACCCCAAAGGTTGGTCAGCGTCTTCGATAGGATAAGTTCGAGGCCGCCTGGAAATAGGTAGGATCATCCACCCCAGGTGCCTAGAAATAGCCAAGCTTATCCTCCTCATCCCAATGCCTAGAAATAGGCAACAAGAGCCTCACCAACATGAAGAACAGAACCTAGTGTATCAGGAAGAGCATCAGGTCCGCCCCCTAGAAATAGGCGCGAAATGAGAGACCAGGCTAGAAATGAGGTAGGACCCTCTCAACAACCACCCAAGGCCCACCAAAGGGAGGAGGATGACTCAGATGAGCCTCGAGGTCTTTCGACCTTGATGATGATGATGATGAACATTCACCTTTCTCTGAGGCCATAAGGAACGCTCCCGTACTGAACCACTTCACTCTCCCCAAAACTCCCAAATATGATGGGAGAGATGATCCTGCGAAGCACATGAATAGCTATAAAACCCATATGGATATGAAAGGAGCCACCTCCACAATGAAGTGCATAGCTTTTCACCTAACTTTGAGCGGAGGTGCTCAAGTTTGGTATATAAGGTTACCAGAAGGGAGCATACAAAGTTGGCTAGACCTCAAGAAGACATTTATGAAACGATTTGCGACAAGCAAAGAAGGGGAGATGCCTATACAACGGTTGCAAGACATGCGATAGTAAATGGGTGAAACTTTGAAAAGTTTATTGTCTCGTTTTACAGATGAAATGACTTACTGTGTACAAGTCACAGATAAGGAAGTGATGACTGCTCTGAGAGGAGGATTAGATATGAACTCTCTCTTCTGGAAAGATGTGTAGAACAAAGACCCAACTACCTATGACGCCCTAAGGCACGAAATCCTCAGTGAAGAATTAAAGGATCATAGGAACAGAGCCAGCCACGGTCTCCTACTTGCTTAAATGCAAAGAGAAAGATGCCCAACTTCTCTTTTGATGAATCAACAGGTACCACTAAATCATGAACATGAGCTTGCCGCAGTAACTCTCAACAATGTACCGACCTTAGCTTGCGAGGAGGTCAATCTTGGTGCTGAAATGCATCAACATCTCTCTTAACTGAGGCACCAACCAAGGGGACGAAGTAGGAGATGAGGCATTGGACCTAGAAGTAGGGATGAAACGTCCAATTATTGCACTTACCATTAGTCCCATGGCCATCGTACGAAGAACTGTTGGGACGTTGCTAGACACTCCCAGAACTAGAATCAAATGAGAGCAAGACGCCCTCGAGAAATGCTCCATACAGGCAAAATCAATATCCTAGGAACAATGAACATCGTCGGCCCAATAGAAATGACCTCCAGAGGAAGGAAAAATGACACTGAAAGGCCAATAGAGGGTTAAGGGCAAAGAAGAAGTCCTTCACTTAACAACGAGCAGGAGCCATCAAAGAGATCGATACAATTATTGGAGGCCCGCACATTAGGGGAGAATCGCGGAATTCACAAAGAAATTATGCTAGGGAAGCAAGTGACATTCCCATGATGAGTTACATAGTTAACCTTCTTCAATTGGAAGGGCAATTCCACTGACTACATTTACCCAGGAGGATACGGTGAGAGTACATTATCCACACTGTGATGTCGTAGTAATAAGAGCTGTTGTGGCATGCAATGGCCTGAAAAGGATGTTGGTGGATAATCGGAGCTCGATCAATACTATCTTCAGAACTACCTTTGATAAAATGAAAGTTGACCATGAGCTTACCCCTATGAGTTCCCCTCTTTATGGATTTACGGGAGATAACATTATCCCGAGGGGTGACATTACCTTAGCAATAGAAATGGGAACCCAACCTCTAATGGCTCACCACTTCATGGGATTCCAGGTGGTTAATAGCTGATCTTCTTATCATAGGGTACTTGGGAGACCCGCGTTAAAGGAATTATGGGCAGTCACCTCAATTCATCACTTATGCATAAAGTTCCCAACTGAAAATGGTATTGCCATAGTTCAAGGTGATTAACGAGGAGCTAGAGAATGCTACTCCGATTCCCTAAGGAAAATAGAGCCAAGATCAGTCAACGTCATACCGACGTCGACATGAGTGACCTCTCCGAACAAGGGAATGCCCCTGAACAAGGGGAAGATGTCGTTTGGCCGAGGCCCCTGAAGAAAGTGGTATCCTCGACACCATACAAGCCCTCTAAAGAAGGGATAGCTGTTGAAGAAGCAGCTTACTTGGAAGAGCTGGATCCTCGCATCATGGATTATGAGCTTCAGACAAACCTAATGGAAGAATTGGAGACCTTCCCAGCAGACCCTATAGATCTATCAAAACACCTATAGATGGGAAGCAGTTTGCCATTAGATATGAATGAGGAGTTGAAAAACTTCTTACTAAAAATCCTTGATATTTTTGCTTAGAAGCACAGCGAAATGTTGGCATTGACCCAAATGTTAGTTGTCATCACTTAAACATAGATCCGAAGGCTACGGCACATGGCAGAAGAGAAGAGCCCTCAACCCAAAAAAGTATGAGGCGCTGAAAGAAGAGATTAAGAAATTGATTGATAATGGGTTTATACGAGAATCTGTATACCCGAGTGGGTCTCGAACCCAATTTTGGTGAAAAAACACAATGGGAAGTAGATGGTATGTATAGACTTTCCGAATTTGAACTAAGTTTGTCCTAAGGACAGCTTCCCACTTCCCAGAATAAATCAACTCGTAGATTCAACAGCGGGACATGAACTTTTTAGTTTCATGGATGTCTATTCGAGGTATAATCAAATCCCCATGTTCCCGATCGATGAGGAGAATACTTCTTTCATCACATATAAAAGGGCTTTATTGTTACAAGGCCATGCCCTTCGGGTTGAAAAACACCGGGGCGACTTGGTTAACAAGATGTTTGTCGTCCTTATTGGAAAGACCATGGAGGTCTATGCAGATGACATGTTGGTAAAAAGCTTAAAGGCAAAAGACCATATCGCCTACCTTAACGAAACGTTCCAAATTTTACGAAGGTACCAGATGAAACTTAATCTGCTAAAGTTTGCTTTTAGGGTGTCATCAGGTAAATCCTTAGGTTACATTGTTAACTAAAGAGGCATCGAGACGAACCCTGGAAGTCATAACCTTAATAGAAATGAGGTCACCCCAAAAGCCAAGGGAAGTACAGAGCCTCACTGGTCAAGTTGCAGCCTTGAATCGCTTCATTTCCAAGGCAACGACAAGTGCCTACCCTTCTTCAAGGTCTTTAAAAAAGGAAACAAGTTTCAATGGATACAAGAGTGTGAAGTAGCCTTACAAGAGTTGAAGAAGCACTTGGGACGAGCACCTCTTTTCTGCAAACTTAGAGATCATGAGGTACTGCATTTGTAGTTAATAGTAGCCTCCGAAGACTTAAGCTCGGTCCTGATCAGCAATAGGAATGTAAAATGCATATTTTTTCCTCCTTATTTTATGCAGTCGTATGATTAATTAGTGCCAAAAAATACTCATTATGTTCATATTTTGATTTAGGTGGCAATTCTATGGATATGACGTAATTTGGAAGAAATAAGCGAACAATGACTAAAAAGAAAGAAAACGAAGTTTGGGGACTGAAATGAAAATACTCAAAAGTTGTGTCGAACCATATGATGAAAATTTGAGAGTACTAGTAGTAAATCAGATGAAGAAAGAAGTCAAAGAGATGAAGTACAATCAAAGTATTATCACATATCAACTCTCAGCCGAAAAGGTTATGCATCGAATTTTTAGTCTCAATTTGAGATCCATTTTTGACATGGAAAACAATCGATTTGGAAGATAATATTTGAAGTAAAGTTGTATTATTTTGAGTTAGGTTTCCAACACATCTTGAATTGCCTCAATCAGATATTGGTAGTAGAAGATATGACCAAAATACTAAAGGATGTCAAGTTATTCCCGACCCTAGAATTCAAAAACCGGAAGCAATTTTTATGCCTGGGTGCCCGTCCAGGCCAAAATGGGGAAAAATTTCTAGTTTTCGAATTTAAGTCAACTATGTATGGAAACAACTATAAATACATATTTTAAAACTCTAGAACGTACAGGACGCCTCCCATCATCATTCTTCATTATTTTGCTCTTAGAATCATGAATTGTAACTAAACTTTT
>CAIGRL010082086.1:0-12114 GCA_903798325.1 Fraxinus xanthoxyloides
AAAAAAAAAAAAAAAAAAAAAAAAGGGAGCTCTACTCTCCATTTTTATCCATTCAAGGTGCAGGAGGTAGAGGTGTCCTATTCAGTCAAGAATTGGGACTTTGAAATCACGACCCGTAGACCTTTATCTTTCAACTTTCATTGATTATAGCTCGATATTTTGTGTTCTAGATGTTAGAAGAACCATATTTGCAAAAGCTTTTAAAATTTTTAGAAAAGGATATTTTGATATATTTACATAAAAAATTGTCCCTATTTGGTGCTGTTAAAAATTATTTTTTTAGTAGATTTTGATAAATATGTGATTAAAAAGTTGATAAAAATTATGAATTTCATAAAATCGATGGTTAAAATTAATTATTGATTCGTTGACTTTAATTTAAGTTTTTATCAATTTTTGTAAGTCACACGAAATAGAGATCCTATTGCAAAAGTTTTCAAAATGAATATGTTAGTCATTATTATGATGNTATCTTTCAACTTTCATTGATTATAGCTCGATATTTTGTGTTCTAGATGTTAGAAGAACCATATTTGCAAAAGCTTTTAAAATTTTTAGAAAAGGATATTTTGATATATTTACATAAAAAATTGTCCCTATTTGGTGCTGTTAAAAATTATTTTTTTAGTAGATTTTGATAAATATGTGATTAAAAAGTTGATAAAAATTATGAATTTCATAAAATCGATGGTTAAAATTAATTATTGATTCGTTGACTTTAATTTAAGTTTTTATCAATTTTTGTAAGTCACACGAAATAGAGATCCTATTGCAAAAGTTTTCAAAATGAATATGTTAGTCATTATTATGATGGTGAAACATTAGTAATGTGATAGTCTATATGAAAAAATAGGACTAAACAGTTCAATTTTTATTATAAAGAAAGGGGAGGAGAGAGAAATATGAGGAATAATCCCCTACTTTAAAATTGCAATGAAGGTTCTCAACTAGTGTCTCACATAGCAAATTTGACTCTAATATCTTTAACTTAAGATGCTTACATCCTTAAATTTTCATTATTCTTAAATAAGCAATCCAAATTAAGAGGGTGTTTTGTAGAGATTAAAATCGGATTAAAATTGAAAATATAGCCGTTATTGTTGACTTTTATTAGAGGGGTGGGATCCTATAACGGCTACATTTTCAATTTTAATTTGATTTTAAACCGTAGAAATAAAAACAATTATAGTAGAGATTAAAATCGAATTAAAATTGAAAAATTATTCGTTGTAGTTGATTTTTATTAGACGAGTGAGACCCAATAACGACTATATTTTCAATTTTAATTCAATTTTAAGCCGTACCAAACAGGCTCTAAATGTTAGAAGTAAGAACCAAACTTATTAGGAAAAACTACATTACAATCCCAAACCTATTGAATTAGTATCAAGTAGATCTCCAATTTTTAAAAATTGATATTCAATCTATCATTATATTTTAATTTCACGAGAATTAAGCCCTGTTCGATATACATTAAAATTTTATTCTCATTTTTCTACTCATTTTCAACAACACATTTTTCAATAAAATAATATTTTTCATCACATCAATAATTTTTCCTTCTTTTTCAAGCACACATTCTCCATCAATTTACTATTCCAAAATATATTCTTCCAAAATAATGTGGCTTAAACACACCATAATCTTATTTCCAAGTTTTTAAAACTCCATTTTACATCTCAATTTAATTTAGCATCTATAATTTTGAGGCGAGACATGTTTTTAAGAGAGCCAATGTGACTTGATTTTCATCGCTGTAAGTCGTGATTGCTTGTACAAATGTAATAAAAAGTTGATGAGCAATTTGTTACTTTCTAGTGCTGGAGACCAACTTGCACTGTGACAATAAATGAGGACAAACAGTGACTTTTTTCCAACTCACTGTATAGGTATTGAGGACCTCCATGCAATATTTTTAAAACACAATAGGGACAGAAATTCTCATTCACAAAAAACTTGAAGGACTAAAAACTAAATTTTCAATAAATTCAACTTTTGCAAACCCACAACCAGCTTTGCCTGCGAGGTGAAAAATTTCCCCAAATAAGGAGTTCACAAGTCACAATAGAGAGAGGAACTCACAACGGAAGTCAGAAAACCTTTCTCTTTCACACACAACACGCAGCTAACCACTAGTCACCCCCACCCACCAATCTCAGAGACCCCACAAATTTCTCTTCCCTTAAACCCATACCAACTCTAGATTTCCCTCTCAATTTCCCACAGAATGCCACCTTCCTCCTCAGGTAACGCACCATAAGCCCCTAATTCTGCGTTTCTATATTTGTATAAATTCGCATTCACCAACCCTTCAGTTGAATTGAACTAGAATTAATTGATTTTTGCTTGTTTTGGAGACGTATCTGTGAAGCTATAAACTTCTTTTGGTTTTTGGGTTTATCTTTACGTTTACGTTTGCTGACCCTGACCCATTTGTGAAATTGGGTTGGCAGACACAGGCATTTGTGAAATTAAGCTAAATTGTATTTTTGTGCGTGGGTGTGTTTTGATGTTTCTTTTCAAAGACCCATGTGTTAAATTTGACAAAAAATCTTTTTTGTTGTGCGTGACGTGTTTAGTTTCATAGACCCATTTG
Organism: Fraxinus xanthoxyloides; assembly: GCA_903798325.1. Lineage (NCBI taxonomy): Eukaryota > Viridiplantae > Streptophyta > Magnoliopsida > Lamiales > Oleaceae > Fraxinus > Fraxinus xanthoxyloides. The sequence continues at coordinate 2,597 of CAIGRL010082086.1, forward strand.
TTAACATAATCTGGACATGTTTAATTTTTTTTTTTCTTTAGAATTCAAATCCATTTTTACATGGGCAAAATAGTGATTATAAACTAAAAGATTTAATGGATATTTCATGTTTTTCTCAGAACTTTGTAAAATTAAGCTGAAAAATAATTTGATTTTCTTGCATTCCTTTGTTTTGTTTAGAGGGGAGGAATAGGTGGAGGAAGCGGAAAAGGGGGAACCAGATTTCTCGGAAATCTAAAATCAATGAACCTCTAAATGATGAAGCTTTTGAGGAGAACTATGACGAAGACGACCCTGACCAGGACCTACCTCATAACCGCACCGAAACTGACTATGATCACCACCATCAAAGTGCAGATCGGACCACATCCACGTCAGGAGCAAAAGAAAGTGAAACATTGGTTGATGGCGGGGTGAAAATATGTGCGTTCCCAGTGGCAGTTAAGAGGGTTGTCAGTAGGCCCCACTCATCGGTATTGGGTATTGTGGACGTGGAGAGGTCAGCACGAAATGGAGAGAGGAGAGGGCAGGGCCAGAATGCGGTGGCGATGTTGGAAAACATTTCACATGGGCAGCTGCAGGTGCTCTCTGCTGTGCCGCGGGATAGTGTGGCTTTATTAGGGGCTTCTGAGGAGGAGACTGCAAGCAGGAGCGGGGGTGCATCGTATACGATCACGCCTCCGCCAATAATTGCTGGCTGCGGTGTTACTAAAAGGTTTGGGAGCGCTGGTCGAATCCATGTTGTGCCAGTGCACGCAGGTTGCTCAATTACTCTTTTCTAGTGCTTTCTGTATGTAATTCTAGTTTTAAGCTTCAATTTTTTAGAGATGTTAATATATTAGTTGAAAATTTGTGTTTATTGAATACCTGCCACACCAGTTTCTTTGGTTAGTAATAATGGGTATGCTTTATGACAACAGCTCTGTTGAATGCAGATCTTGTAATTTTCAATTGATATTTTCTAACATTAAATGTGAAAATGAACTATGTTCCATTCTCATTCTGTGATCGATAATGAATGACTTCTTTATTCAAATTTTGGTGTATGTTTCAAACTCCAATAAGCTTATGTGATAATAAACATGTCTGGCCAGAAAAAGCAGCAGGCTAAAACGCCAAAAGAAAGCTTCAGTCTGTAAGTAACTCTTCGATCTTAGCCTGACTTTGGTATGTTGCAAACTCCCAGGCCCAACATCTCCAAAAGCACACAGATACATTTTTAGTACAAACAAATTGTAACTTGTATATCTGTGCGATGTTTCCTTCTTTGGTATCATTGTACAGGATCGGTAGCTCCTGACGTGCTTAGAGAGTGAGAAGACCAGACATTAAAATATGCTGCTTTTGCATGCCTTTAAAGAGCTCCATTTGCATTCTTGTATTGAACCGTTATTTGTTTACTATGTGTATTTGTCCATTTTTGTGCAGGTTAGAATGTGTCCCCTAATTTTGTTGTTTTGTTACCTTTCATAAACAGACTGGTTTTCACCAAATTCAGTGCATAGATTGGAGAGACAAGTGGTGCCTCATTTTTTCTCTGGGAAGTCAGTTGATCATACACCAGAGAAGTACATGGAATGTCGGAATTTTATTGTTGCAAAGTATATGGAGAACCCAGAGAAGCACTTATCTGTCACTGATTGCCAGGAACTCATAGATGGCATTGATGTGGATGATTTAACTCGGATTATGAGATTTCTTGATCATTGGGGAATCGTAAACTATTGTGCAACTCCTCTTAAATCTGAACTCCAGAAGGATGGAACATATTTATGCCAGATTTCAAATGGCGAACTTCGTGTGCCTTCAGATGCTTTGAAATCCATTGATAGTTTGATCCACTTTGACAAGCCTAAATGTAGGCTCAAGGCAACAGATATTTATCCAGAACTTGGTCGTCCGCACGAAGAGGACTCCGACTTGGACAGCATCATCCGAGAGCAATTATCTGAGCATCAATGTAATCATTGCTCTAGGTCAACTCCTGTTGTGTATTATCAGTCGCAGAAAGAGGTAAATAGCACACTTGATGCACTGTCTTATTTTCTTTTTAAGACACCATTGTTCTTGATTGCCGTTAACTCACCTTCTTTGTCTCTTCTGTGGAGGTATTATTATATATTCTATAATATAGATATTTATTCAAGTTTAAAAATTTAGTTCATTTTTTTTGCACTGTATGTTGTAGCCTCTATGCCCGTTCTTGAATGAATTCATGACAAGTACCCTAAAGGCACATATGAATGTTAAATCTTCATTTTAGTTTCTTCGTCTCAAATTCAGTACTTTGGTTCGACTATTATTTATAGGCATAAATTGAGATGTGGGCATTTGATGTGTAACAAAAAGAGACATTTGAGCATCTTGATGTGTAACATAAAGAGACGTTTGAGCATGTGTTTTTAACTTGAGTATATAAGAAATGTTCAAAAGTAGCAGTTATGTACTTATGCAAGAATTTCTTCGTGCAAGGAAAATAGATATTAGACTGAAAAATGGCTGCAGAAAGCTTCAAGAATGCATAATCTAGCTGATCAGGGCAACCTATAGCCGTTAATAAGTCTAGGCGATCAAAGCCAAACATTGCTCATTTGAGATTACCTCCAGTTGGGTTGAGAAATAATCCTGATTGTGCTAGGGACAAATACAATCAAACTTTTGGTGAAGTACTATGACTGTGCTATATCATGGAAATGATAAGATGAAGCTTCACTGACCCCTGGGTTTGCTTTAGACCTTTCCTTCAAAATAACTTTGGTGGAAGTTGAAGGCACTTTTTGGGCCCAAAGAACCATGTGATACTGATGTGGAAGTCCTATAACTGTAGCTTCTTGTGTCGGGAACATGAAGGCTGAGTGCCATTGCAGTTTATAGCTTCTTTCTGGCTTAGGCTTAGGTAACTGCTGTGGAAGCTTGGAAGAAGTGATGTTTATGTGGAACATCCCTTCTGGAAAGGTAGTTGATACAAACATGGGAAAATGTACAATACGGGAATTTCTTATGGGCAATTGGCATTTCTGTTTTATTGATATATAGGCTTTACGCATGGCTATTGATTAAAAATTATGTCATTTATGCTATCAAGCTATATTTAGAACTCTAGGTATACTCTGACAATTAATACCTGATTATTATGCATCTCATTTATATTTATGCTATTTTTCTACTCAGCAGACGGTGTGATACGATCAAGTTCATGAGTCTGTACAACCTTTTGAATCCTTCTTTGACTCGTGAAACAACGTTAACTTGATCACTCCCGATTCGTACCCTTAACTCAGGATTTGAATATTTGGTGTAAGAGATACAAAGAATGATGTTTTTACCAGTCACTGCTGCCAAATGACTGGGTATTGATATGCTAATTTTCTTCATTTAAAACACTTATTGAGTTTCCAAAGTTCTGTGAAGAAAAAATTGATTGACATTGATGCTGTATTTCCTTCGTGGCTAACCAACATCTTCGACAGGTTGATGTACTATTGTGTTTGGAATGCTTCAACGAGGGAAGATTTGTTGCCGGTCACTCTAGCCTTGATTTTGTGAAGGTCAGTTCCACAAATGATTATGGAGATGCAGATGGAGATAATTGGAGTGACCAGGAAACACTACTACTACTTGAGGGGATGCAACTGTACAATGAAAACTGGAATCAAATTGCTGAGCATGTTGGTACAAAGTCAAAAGCACAGTGCATCCTTCACTTTGTGCGTCTTCCTCTAGATGGTTCTTTGCTGGTAAACATTGATGTTACAAGCATACCTGGTTCGTCAAATGCACAGAGCCAAGATAATCATAGAAAATTACATCCCCATTCAAATGGTAGCATTGCACGTTTTATTATGCTGTATTTTTCCTTCTGTGCACATTGAGCAACTGCTGCGGTTCCACACTTACATTCTTATGGATACAGGGTCCAGCTTGCAAGATGGTGATTTTGAAAATAAATTTCCGTTTGCGAATTCCAGAAACCCTGTTTTGAACCTGGTAAGTAGTTTCTCCATTATTAATGCTTAAGCAATTTGTATATAACTCCCTTCTCTATCTATCTATCTATCTATCTCACTCCTCTTCCTCTCTCTTTCTATATACACGTGTTTTTGTCTTTCACTCCGCATATTTTTCATCTCTCTTTTATTGTCTGAAGTCATGATAAGCCAACTAAGATAAATGGTTTGGTTGGAATGTTCTTTCACTTATTGGTAGACTTGGGTTACTCAATGATTATTATGGTCTAAATAGGTAGACTTGGGTCAACAAACACTATGCAACCCACAACGAGATTGAATATCTCAAGAAAGTCCAAAAATAATTTCGATTTTGAATTTGAACCAAGAATTGATGAACCAAGCAACCAAACAAAAATGAAATTTGAATGACCTCTTGATTACACAACACGTGATCCGCACTCGGTATTGAACATCACAAGAATCCTCTTGATAAGTTCAGAATGTTCTAAGAACAAGGTTTGAAAAGTACAATAGTCTCTCGAATATATCTCAATAATAAATTTATCAAAAGGTGTTTACAATGAATAATAGTCAAGTATTTATAGGACAAGCCCAAAACTCTAATTGTACCGGAATTAATTTACTAAAATAACAAAAAATAACAAAAGATTGCAATAAATTAGAATCCTAGTGAATTAAGGAAAATTAAGAAAAAGAAATATTCTGTCCAGATTTTGCTCTATGTGGCCGCATAGTACAAATCTATGTGGTCGCATAGAAGTCCCATAAGCTTCCCTTTTGCTCTCGGTAAATAGGCATGTGATCGCATGCTAATTATATGCGGTCGCATAGTTGTCCGACGAGCAGGGGCGAATCCAGCCTTTTAGTTCAGCACGGGCGGAGATCGGTGACCGTTGACTGTGATTGTTGACCAATGTTCTTGTCGTCTAATTTGTTGGAAATAATTATTTTATAAAGGGTAAAATTACAAGAGAATAAGAGAAACGGTCAAAACCCGCCGTTTTGGTGAGTTGAAAAAATCACTCAAAATTACACTGCACGCAGATTTACGAGAGAAAAATAGAAGTGCATAGAAGATAATTCATCTCAGACTTTCACAGCATTCAGGATGAAATTGGGAAAATATTACTCACACTCAGCTGAAAATTTATTAAAAGATTGGAATACCGAATTTTCTTACTTTTCCCCCATTTGAATTAGTAACCATACAAAGAATACGAACATTATTTTTTTTCCTTCCCTTCTATTATCCCATATTAATAAAATATGTCTCCAATATGTTTGGCCATAAAGACATATCAAACATACTTATAAGTTTTCTTCTCAATTTCCTACTCTCTCTTTGTTACTGGGGGCAACGGAAGCATGAAGATTGAAGACCATACAAATTGTATGTACAAGCCCATTATCCCAGCATGCTAACAACGAACTAACTTTTGCAAACATCAAAATGGAACAGCGACCAAACCAAATCAATTAATCAAGGCATACATACACAGAGAGGCTTACAAGATCAAAGGAGGTCTAGTATTAAAGCCACTCAGCCAGCGTACTGTATCTTGAAGACTAGGCTGTTGAACCTACCAAATAAAAGAAATCATTTATTTGCCATTTTCTTCATATATTATTCCTAAAAACAGTTTCAATAAAAATAACCAACGATTAACAGAAGATACTTACTCCGCATGAGTCTGCGTGACGCAGCTTGGATATTAGAGAAACGCCGCCTCTAAAGAAAACCATTGTTGTTCACAAAACCAAAGTTCACTGCACCAAAACAAATATCACAAACAAATTAAAAATCTACATAGAACATCAGCGCAACATTCAACTTTTCTTCCGTTCTGGTTGTCTCCCTCGGTCCCTCCCCACCTCCCATTTTCAATTTTGGAATTAATGGAATGGATTAGGTTTTGTGGGGGTGGAAGGATTATGAGTAATGAACCCATAAGTCCAATCCAGTGATCCGAACCAATAACCATGGATTGGGATTTCGGATTTTGGGCCCATTCATTGAAAAGCCCAAACAATAACAAAAGGAAAAAAAATTTCAGGCCCAGGCCATTGGCCACCCCATTCTGTGCAGCCGAGTCTTCTTCTCCATTTCTACCCGACGGTCGGCGGACGACGACGGCCGATCTGAAGCTCTCGGCGGATCCAGCACGGGCGGCCGCGGGGGCTGGCCAGGTGCTGGATCCGCCCCTGCCGACGAGGCTTCCTCCGCAGTTGCTTGAATCAAGTTCATCCAATCCGATTCCAACCTTGACCCCAACATGAAACTTGCCTATTTTTTCGTGTAGATCATGACATCGTCCATCATTGCTTACACAAGTAATCCCATTGCTTGATTTACTTGTTTTACCCTCGATCGCGTAATCTTTCCTCCTTTGATAATCATCGGGGTCTCGTCCTGGGCTTGGCTACGTCGGGCTCGACTCCTGAATCATATCATCCCGGCAGCATTGGGGTCGGTGTGGGTGGGAAGATTTGGTTGTATTTCCTCTTCCGAATGTCGCAAGGTTTTCTTACCCTGACATCGACTTGATACTATTTAGATTGCAGCATCTTTATGGATCTGTATTCAAAGTGAAGCTCCTCTCTTTTTCCAGCTGTCAGCTGTTCTCACTTAAATATCTTGTTTCTGATTTTAGCATTGCATAATTTTGCCTCAAATACTTGCTTCTCAGTTGGCTTTTACTACTTTTTATTAAATACTTGTTTAATGTTATATCTAGGTTGCCTTTATGGCCTCTGCATTGGGGCCAAGAGTGGCTGCAGCCTGTGCCCATGCTTCCTTGGCCACCTTATCTAAGGACAATTGTGAGAGAGCGATTCATCAAGGGAAAAACACAAATTGTAGTAAAAAAGGTATGCTGTAGATTATTTAGTCTTCTCATTTCTTCTTTTAATTCCTTTAAATGACATTCTCAGAAGATATGATTGGAGGGCAAAGTCGTTGGAGTCAACAGGATACAGAGGCTTCTCCATTATCTGCTGAAAGCGTGAGAGCTGCAGCTGAAGCTGGTCTTGCTGCTGCAGCTACGAAAGCGAAGCTTTTCGCTGATCATGAAGAACGTGAAATTCAACGGTTGTCTGCTAATATTGTGAATCATCAGGTACCATTGTTGCTTATTTCGTTGAGAATTTCTGTCTCTTATCTTTTCTGAAATTTGGTGAGGTTGCATTAGTAATTCTTTTATCCTGGGAACTGATATTTTCTTTTACATAATAAATTTATTCTAAATTGAGTACTGTTGCTGTTATACGAATTGGTGCCTTGTTGAAACTTTATTGACCAGACTAAAAGGAAATGAGTTTTTTGAGCTGTTTACTTATTCAAAACTAAGCTGGAATATCTCTACAACAAACTCGATGCAGAACAATTTGAAAAACTTTTTTAGTTCTGCGAGGTTTTAATAGTTCTTACCCACACCATCCTCCACACAAAGAAACACCTTTGAAACACACTACAACACTGCACATGTCTCCACCTTATCGACCCCTCAACCATTGCACCAGCCACCCACCAAACCCTTGCTTTTGTCAACAGGGCAGTGCCCACACTTTCGTCCCCATAAATTCTTTATTAGAACAACGCACATGCCCACCATCCCAATTGAATCCTTTACTCTTCCCCCATTCAATCCTTACCACCACCACCACCTTGACATCCATCCGCAGTCCCTCATCAATGCCTAAGGTATACTAGCGTCAATCCTAGATGTAAGGGAAAATTGCTCTTACTGTCCTCAGCCTATAGGACCTATATCCGAGTTTGGGTGTTCTAATTTTTCTGACAAACCGGTCCTTAAACTTTGAATATTGTAAGCTACTTAATACCACATTTTCCATCCAAAAATGTTTCTCGCAAGAGATCAGATGTTTAGGTTGAAAGGGGAATTATGCCTCCTTTTCCAATCGAGCAAAAAATAAATAAAAATGAAAAAAAAAATGATTGTCTTCCACCACACCATGAGTACCTTAATCATCTTTCTGCAATTTTCTTCTCTTTGCCATTGACACAATGAGCTGTATCAATTACTTTCCTCTTTGTTGGTGTCTGATAATTTTTTGTAAATTTTTATGCGTACACAGCTGGTGGGGGAGGGGTGAGAGAATGGGGGAAGAAGAAGATCCATTTTTTAATTGTTTTTAATTTATTTATGTAATTAAGTTGATGGTATAATTGTCTTTTCAACCAAATTTTCCAATCATATGTGATTCAAGAGAGGAGGTTTTGATGACATATTTGGATGGAAACTGTTGGTAGATTAACTTTCTACAAATTTTGAAAACCTATTTGACAAGAAAATTAGAATGGGATTCAAGTTTACTTATTCCCGTAGAATGCTGATCATAGGTGTAATTTTCTTAGTTAAAAGTCACCTTCATGGTTTATCACTGCTGAGATATATGTGAAACTGGCCACCCTTATCACCACAACCATCAAGCTTTGAAGAATATAGCTCCCCATTCAAAACCATTTTTGTCGTAAAATGGAGGAACGCAATCAGAATGGAGGACCAAAATGCATTCCTGTCCTGAGGCCTTTTAAAAGTGGGATCGTTGTTCTTTCCGTCTTATTTATGTCATTTTCAACATTTCAAAGTACATTATGCAAATTTATGAAACTGACTAATGAGTAATCCGATTTTTTGTGAGTACCATGCATAATGACGTTTAGTTTTATTGTATTAACCAAGCATTTGACCGTAGTGGTTAGGTTTATTGAGTACCGTGCATAATAATGTTTAGTTTTATTGTATTGACCAAGCATTTGACCGTAATGGTTAGGTTTATTGTATTAACCAAACATTTCTTTTTGTAAGCATACTTGTTCTATGTTTCTAACATACTTTAAAAGATAAAATTTGCGGGTAGGGGGTTGGGGTATCGAGTGGTGTGGCACGGAGTGGGCATTAAAAAGTAAGCAATCTCTTGAGGATGAATTGTAATGGTATGTGCTGCCATCTTTGCCTGCTTTTTTTAGAAAAATTAATCCTCTTTCCTTCTGAAGTGAATACTCTGCTTAATAATTTGATTTTAAGACTCTTGGATTGTGGTTGGTAGCTTTCATCAATTAAGTCATTAGTTATTTTCCGATTTAATGCCTCTCTCAATTGCTTTCTTCACTTTGGAAATAATTTGTACTATTTAGGAAGAAGTATGCTCTTGTGATGGCTTAATTTACTTAGGGTGTGTTTGATAGGGAGGGAATTCCATGGAAAATGGAATTTGTTTTCCATTTTCTCACTTTTCTTATGTTTGATAGGTTTTTTTCTAGGCAAATGATTTCTCACTTTTCGTGACACACTCACATTTTCTTGCTTTTCCTTGAAACCATTTTCCCACCAAAGTGGTGAAAAATGTTTACCCTTTTTTTTTAATTTATTTATTTATTTATTTCTTGCAATTGGAAAAAATTCTAGATATAATGGTAAAAAAATTATCACTTTTATTGACAATTTCTATGCAAAATAGAGTCAAACGAATGGTATTCGGTATGGTAAAAACAATATTTCACCGGGTCCATGTCGGAGACAGCGG
>CAIGRL010082099.1:0-12014 GCA_903798325.1 Fraxinus xanthoxyloides
GTGAGAAAACTAACCCCGTGACAAACTGCTCTGCTATTCAAACCTAGTTTAAACCCCCCACCCGAGTAACCCGATACATCATATCTCCATCCCCAATTTCTCAACGAACACTTGAAATTAATCAAAAATGCGGATGAGATGTAATGGATGTAAGGTTCTTCGAAAGGGCTGTAGTGAAAACCGTAGCATCAGACCGTGCCTTCAATAGATCAAAACCTCTGATTCTCGGGCAAACGCCATTGTTTTCCTCGCCAAGTTCTACGGCCACACCGATGTCATCAACCTCATCAATTTTGGCCCCGACCACCTCCGTCCTGGTAATTACTCTCTCTAATTTTTTATTAACCCAAGTTTAAGCTTAACGAAATCTTTTATTTGAATGCTGCAACTGCATGTTGGAGAATTGTGAATCCGATATACGGGTCGGTCGGGTTGCACTATTAATATCTTAACAAAGGAAAATGCACTATTAATGAATTTACATGAGTTTGTTTGGGTGGTGTGTGGAGTTTGAGGCGATGGTGGGCTAGTGGCAATGGCGACGGAGGCTGATAACTAGTGGAGATCGTTGGTGGGGAAGAAAGAGATAAATTTATTTATTTTTTAGTTTTTTAATTTAATTATTTTTTGATTTTATTGTCAAATTTGCAAATTAGGTCCTTTACGTTCAAACTTCAACTATCTTGATCCATTAAGTTTCAATTAAAATGAAATTGGTCCTCCATTAACCATTGCTGAAATCAAATGATACTTCAACGACGGTTAGTACAAGTTTTAAATTTCAATAACCGTTTTGTGATTTTAACGTAACTTCAATAACCAATGACTATTTGTGAAATTAACCAATGAATGAAATGTAAAAAAATGTGATTTTTTTTAATTGATTGATTAATTGCGCATTTGAGCCTCATTATTTTAAAATAATGTATTTTGAAATAATAAATTGATGGAAAACACGTGATTAAAAGAGAAGAAAAAATTATTAATGTAACGAAAAATATTATTTTATTGAAAAATATATGAATGAAAATGAATAAAAAAATAAAAATGAAAGTTTTAATGTGTACCAAACAGGAGATAAATTTTCATCTCTTCTCATCATTTGTTAATAAAGATGTGTTTAAATCATATTATTTTGAAAAAATATATTCTTAAAAAGTAAATTGATCTAAAATATATAATTGAAAAAGAAAGATTTTTTTTTAATATGATAAAAAACATTATTTTATTGAAAAATATGCATTTAAAAATATGAAAATAAAAATTTTAATGTATAACTAAATAAATTTATAAATTATGACGACTTCGTAAAATTAACTAATTGCATCCAAAAATAATTCATTGAATTTTAAAAACTCGTTTTGCAAGCCAAGCATGGAGCATTGTCATTTAAGGAAACCTAAAGCAAATTTGTCCAATTGAAATGTCTCAATTTTCAATCTTCAAATCCCCTTCTTCACAACATCAGCAGTTTAGATATGAAAATTTGAGTTCAAGTTTCGCTAAAGGAAAATGTGGCTGAGTCCAACATTCTAATACAAGTTATTATCTTGTTCCAGATAATTTGTACAATGTCTTATGAACGTTAGAGATGATGAGGCAGAGCATTGTAACACAACGAAAGCCTGTCAGACTCATGGTAGCATCCGATCTTCTCACATGTATGCAAATCTTAGCCTCCATTTGGAAACAATTTATAAACTGATTTTTGACAAATTAAGATCATACTGCTATAATAAAAGGTGCTTAAAACAGAAGAACTCGGAAAGAAATTTTGATAGGCATGAATAAATGCAAATAAAAATATTAAAAATCAGAGATGTGGACGAGCAACAATCGAATCGTCAATCGGGAGAAATGACGACTGAAACGATATCTCGCCATCATCGTTATACCTTCTGTTCTTCGATATGACCAGACGAACTCATTATCGTCCCTCATTTCTACAAATATCGAACAGAGGCGCATATATATAAGAAATAAAAGCGAACATATCATCAATCAGGATTTGAAGCGTAAGTGCCGGTGCAATCGGGCGGTATGTGCGGGGAGGGACGACTACGTCTGGGGAACCGAGGGGGGAAGGGAAAGGGTGTCGCCGGCGTAATAAATTGTATACAAATACAGCTCCAGAGTCCTTATATAGACGGCCGGATGTTGGGGTTAGAAAACCCTAGTTAGCAATTTATTGAGATACCCCTTAACAAGAGTTATCTCTTTTGATCTTTCAGAACCCTTAACTATCAAATATGGTACTTCAGTCCTCGTTTGCATGTAAATTGTAATTAGGTAATTTCCTCTTTCGATGGGTACGCGAATTGCAATCACTTGTGACATGTGGTGTTAGTAATCCCCAAGTTCAAAAACGCTTCGATCCACATACTAAAAGCGAGTCGATTCGTGAAAAAAATGATGTTCGATTTGATCCATGATTAAAATGAGCTCGAGCTACCAATTTACAAACCTACTCGAAAAGATTAAACTCATTTCGACACCATTAATCTCTTCTTTGATCCCCTTTTATTTTTTGGAAAAAATATGTTTTGCAATAGTGATTTTTTGGAAAATGTGTGATTGAAAAATAAGAAAAAGTTTTGATTTAAGTGTAAAATTATTGTATGAAAGTATATACTGTTGAAAATGAATCTAAAATAAAATAAAATAAAGTTTTCGGGAAAAATGAAGCCCTGAACAAAGACATTTTAAGAAACAACTTAAAATAGGCCATTTTCACTATCGACCTCCTTGAAAAGGCCTTTGTTTTCTAGTCGCTTCAAGCCGACTTTGGGAGCTAGTAGTAACACACGAGCTCGTGCACCACCATAGAACCACCACTGTTCCCATGGCGTCGATGAGGCGTCTCGCCAGAACAATCCGCACGTGCCGTGCAATCGCCACCGTCAAAATCCTGTATCCTCCTCCCCTCTCTTCATCTCCTCGCCTCCAACTCGCTTCATTCAATCGTACGCCTCCCTCTCTCTGTTCATACAAACGTACTTATTCATTTGTGTATATTCAATTACTATGTAATGCAGATAGTTGCATCATATTTATCGTTGATGATTATTGTGGTGTTTGAATTCTTGCTTTTGGTGAATTTCATGTTGATTGTTCGAGTAATTAGGAATCTTCTGCTTCAGAATTATGAATCAATTATGATTAATCACTTCAGTGGACTTTTGCTCGAGTAATTAGGAATCTTCTGCTTCAGAATTATGAATCAATTATGATTAATCACTTCAGTGGACTTTTGCTTGTTCAACAAATTTTGGTTTACTCTTTGTACCACTTCAAAATGGGAGCAAGCTTTCTAGATGGCCATTACTAATTACCTATTTGATGGCCATTATTTTGGCAAAAACAGTGTTTTGAATAGTGATTTTCAGGGAAATGTGTGGTTAGAAAAGGAAGATTTTAGGTTTACTGTGCAGAATATTTTATATTGTGCAAACATGTGGTTGAAAATGAGTATGCAAAAAAAATAGTTTTCAAATAATGGTTGCCAAACTGGGGCTAAATAATAACATTTGGTTCCTTCAAAATTTGTTCTTTGGAACTCAATATTGCCAAATTTCTTTTTTTCTTTTTTTCCCCTTCAAAATTTCGGTATAAACAAACAGGGCCTTTGGTATATAGTCTTGATTTATGCCTAAAGAGACATTAATTGAGAATATTTTAGTAATGATCATAGAATTAGAGTAGCGTAGGTGGTCGACAGTGTGAAATACTTTGGAGTTGCTGTAGATTCCTGTCCGATAAATTTAAAGGTAGTTTTGATGCACTTCAACGATGTCAGCAATGCTTTTACATGTTTTATAGTCATTAGGTTACCAGACAATCACTAGTTTGCAGAATGTGATTGGCTGATAAGTGAATATCACGATTCAAAATTGTTTGGTTCTGGTTGAAATGAAAAATTGTAAAAAAACAGTTGGCAAAAATGTGAAGTTCAAATAATCTATTGTTTACAAACATGGTTGTAAATATTTGTGTTAGTTATGATTATCCAAAGTAACCTAAAAGTTTGGTCTGCATTTTGTTAATTGTTTTATATTCACTACCGAATTGTTGAATCATAAATTGCACCATTAGAAGCCATGTTTGGTAATAGCCTTTAGTTATCACTTGGTATGAGGGAATGGAATCTGCAGTCCTCAGTCCATTCAATCGCATGCTTGGTATAGTTAATTTTGATAACAACCATTTCTGCATACCAGCACCAACATGCAGTAGAGTTGTTTGAACTGTACAGGCAATAACATATCTCTTTAATCTTTCTTACTTTCAAATATATAATTGTTTAAGTTCAGCTGCTTCTGTATTGCTGGATTTTGGATGCTATTCCACACTTTAGCGTAACATTTAGCCTAACTCCTACTTATGGTGATGAGCAGGAACTTTTGAACAACACAAACAGACTTATGGATCAGAAGGTCCTCCACCAAGATCTGTGTACACACTTCCTATGCATGCAACGTTAGCTGGATTACTTGGATTTGGATTGATAGACGTGGCCTATGCAGATGATAATGAGGTTAGTGTGTGTGTAAGTATGTGTTGTGGAGGGCAAGGCATCGTTGCCTGTGTTACTTTTCGAAGTGGAAGCATGCATCTGAGTGAACTGCTAGAAGAGAGATTTGTCTGTTCTCTCCATGAGCTTGAAAAAGAGCCTTTAGTGTCGTGTAAAAGTGGTATTATATTTGGTTAAAAGTCCTTCCCTTCATATGTTTCTGAAATACTGCTCAAAGCAGGTCTACTGCTTATTGCTTATTCGAGATTTAAGTAATAAAATGGTACAGCCTTCATGGAAAATCAAATTGGCAACTAAATTTAGTTGTAATTGCTGGAATCATATTTGTTTCATTTTATCCTTTCTCATTGATATACTCCTTAGGCCAATGTCAACATTTATAATTTTAACTTAGCCTCGAGAAGAATTGTCAACCTAATCTTTTACCATTCTAAAAAATGAACGTAAATTGATGAACATGAAGGGTTCTTCTTATCTAATTGAAGCTTTGCTCTTCTATTGAGTTTGTGGAGTTCTTGGATTTTTTTTAGGCCACTGCTAAAATTCCAGCTCCAGAATGTCCACCAACTTCGAGCCATAATAGCATGGAGGAAATCGCCAGGAAAGAAAAAGTTCGACTGGAAGAGTTGCTCAAGAGCAAAGGAATCCGATATGGTTCTTATCCTCGTTTTACCGTAGCTGTTAAAGGACAGAAGGTCAGCATCCTTTCTCTTTCAGAGTCACATACACGTCCTACCAATCTTCTGATCTTTCCATTGAAATTGCTTCCAGGGTATCACAAGTTTGGTTTTATGTGGAACCCTCCTACGAACTACATTTCTTAAGAACTAATTTCTAAAATTGATGATTCTAAGAGGTGACACATCGTGAATTAATTTTTGCAGGTGACAATCAAGTTTCAGGTTCCTTCAGCCTGTGAAATTCCGCTGCTAATAACAAACCTTGTTTCACGTCTTGGTGTCAAAGTTGAAGACAATGGTACCGGATCAGATATGATATTGCGGGCTTGGGACAGGTTAACAATTGTTTATTTCGTTCACCATCATTATTTTATACCTTTGTTGAGTTAGATGTAATGTTTGTTCTTCCCCCGCTCGTCAACGGAAAGTACATTTTGTAACTGTAATTGCTACATAATGTTTTGTCTTCTTGTTTAAGTTTCATTAATTATTTTTTACTCTTGATCAGTGGGGTTGCTTGGCAGTTAACACTTAGTTGCCCCAAAAATAAAAAAGAAACTGACAGTGATCAGATGCAAGGGAAGAATATAAATGCAAATGATGGAGAGCTATGCATTCTAATGTTTCGTCCACTTATCGGCTCTGATAAAGCCGTGAGTTTCTATTCTTTATTAATAATCACAAGAAGTTGAACTTCCATTATGTTATGCTACTTTAATGTCTTAATCACACATGGTTTATTACTAGGCTTCAGAATTAGAGTTGCTCAAATTTGTGCAGGAAATTGAGTTCATGAAGCAGAGTAGTTTTAGTCCTGAAGAGCTTGATGCTTTGGCATCTGTCTTGCAATTAGCTGGACAACAGAAAAGCTTGGAAGTCAGGGCAAAGGGAGATGCCTCACGTGTTCCATCAATCGATAAAACAGTTTCCAGTCTTGAGGGAATGGGAGTCAAAGTTTATGGACTTGCCGAATCTAATGTAGATCAACCAAAAGCTGATATATCATGGGACAATATTGCTGGGTATAATCATCAAAAGCGGTATGGAGTGAACCAGGATCCAAGCTTCTCATTTCTATAAATTAGAGTTGGTGCTTTAGTGGGCAGTGGACCAATCATTAAAGTGAATTCTAATTCATAAATTGCTCTGCACCAAAACATAAAAATAGCCTCAAAAGTCAGTTTTTCCCTCCTTTATATTAAAACATATAAATGCGAAACTACTCTAGAATTCGGAGAGAGATTGGCAGGCATATCCCTACAAGGTTTTTGCTTAGATGGTTGTAAAGATAACAGATGTTTGCATTACTTCTTATTATGTTGGATTTTGTATCTACTATGGGAAACAAACGATAACTTCCCTCATGGGAGAGACATAAGTGAAACTTTTTCAAGGGGCAGATCTATCCTTAAGGCAGTGCTAGTCATTACCCCTTCCGAGCTTTCAAAAGCATTCTAAAATTTTATAAGGAACCTCCTCTTTTTACCCCATTTCATGACAAATTACTTTAACCTTCAGTACCTATTAGCTTGGAAGAAGTAAAAAAGATGTAAATTATAATAAATTTATTTATTTATTTTTCATCCGAATTGGGATGATATCATAGTTCTGCCGCTTAATTGTTGGTCTCTGTAACCATTCCTCTATGTGATTTCTTATTATCTTTAACTTTTACTTGATTATCCCAGCAGTATTTTCCAAATTCTTATAGAAAATTCTTTTAAAACTATTCAATTATATTGCCATTGTAGAGACATAGAAGATACAATATTGCTGGCTCTACAGAGTCCTGAAGTGTATGATGATATTGCTCGTGGAACTAGGTGTAAGTTTGAGACAAACAGACCACGTGCAGTGCTTTTTGAAGGTCCACCAGGTTTGGACTCTTGATTGGATCACTCAATCAAAATTTTACTGCACAAGAAAGTTTAGCGATCTCTTATGGAATTGATCTATTTTTTTACTATGGATGAAGTTCATTTTTAGATTTCAACTTCATCTCCGTGTGCACTCTGTTTTCATTGGATGGGTAAATTATTCTGGATCTTATATATGTTTTCTAAATTATTATTTTCCATAGAGGATGTGCAAGTATCCTTTGAAAACCATAGGTGTGATTGAGATCTTCTGTATTTATAGACAAAATTTCGGTTCTTCTACTTGATGAAAATATATAGATTTTTGTTTCATGGCCCAAAGCATAGAATCATGTTTACTTTTGAGTTCCCAAATAGGTTTTGAAAAGGGAGAAACTGGTAAGAAGATAGCTTTGAATCCCGAGGTTTTTGTAAAAGTAGAAATTGGAAGAAACTGAATTGCATGTCACTGACATATCATTAAAAGGTTTTGAGAAGTCTGCAATGTATGTAGAGCTAAATTTCATGGTTCGAGCTATCGAGCAACGATATTATTGCTGATGTATTGCTTTCACTTTCAGGCACCGGGAAAACATCTTGTGCTCGTGTAATTGCTAATCAATCGGTATGCTATTGATTCTTGCTAAAGCTTTTACTACTTACCTGCTTTTTGTCTCTTGTTCGTAATTTCTTTTCACCTAGACAGAAGTGGTCTGACCTTTGTTTAGTCAGCCCGTGAATTCCTTATTATTCTGGATTTTTATTTTTATTTTCCTTCTTCCATATATCATACCACATGAACTATGTTCTCCATCTCTGTAACATTTGTGCTTCCCATATATCTGCACAAATGAGCAGTCTTGGACCAACGTTTTTCACTTGAACGTGTCTTCGGTGGCAGGGTGTCCCAATGTTATATCTGCCATTGGAGGTTATCATGTCAAAGTATTATGGTGAAAGTGAGCGATTGTTGGGGAAAGTGTTTTCACTTGCTAATGAGATACCTAATGGTGCCATCATTTTTCTAGATGAGGTACTTTACACCTAAGAAATAGGTTGCTTATATATGTCATCTTTGCTTTCATATTTTCACTTTCTTTTGTGACTTATTGCAGGTTGATTCTCTTGCTACTGCTCGTGATACTGAAACACATGAAGCGACGAGAAGAATTTTATCTGTGTTGTTACGGCAGGTAATTATGCGTTCTGTATTTTCTCACCTAAGTAAACAAATAACGATGATGGGAAATATGCTTTATTAGACATAAGTGTTTGCTGACTAGTACTGCCTCTGTCCCAATTCATGTGTTGGTTTGAATTGGCGCAGAGTTTTAATTTGGCTTATGTAATATTCCAATTTTATCCTGAAGTCCGATGTGTCAAGGTCTTATCAAACAGAGAAAACGAAAATGTTTTCCGATCTCTTGCTTAGTTCATTTTCTTTGTTTTCTCTTGGGTTAGTTTTAATTTCCCAAACTGGTCCGACTTGCTCGAATGGTCAACACCACTCTCTTCAGTGATAGTCTGATTAAGTTTTGAGGAAGAAATCAATTTTGTAACTGTTATGGATGATTTACTTCTGTGCAGATTGATGGATTTGAGCAGGAGAAGAAAGTAGTGGTTGTTGCTGCAACCAATAGAAAACAAGACCTTGATCCTGCTTTACTTAGGTATCAAAGTTTGCTGCTCTGTATTTCAAATAGCACATGGACCTTTTTGATGGCTGTCTAATTCATTTTTATTCATTTAATTCAGTCGGTTTGATTCCATGATCACTTTCGGCCTACCTGATCAGCAGACTCGTCAAGAAATTGCGGCGCAGTATGCAAAGCACTTGACAAAGTCTGAGTTGGCTGAATTTGCCTCAGCTACTGAAGAGTGAGTACAGAAAATCGTAGACTTCAAGAACAATCAATTTACATATTTTGATTGTGCTGAAATTTAGACCCCCTTTTTATTTTTAATGTGGCAACAAAATTTCTGATTCCGGTGGACACTATGGATTTAATAGTTTAGAACGTGAAGTTTTTATTTCTGTATTGATCGATGCAGGATGTCTGGTCGGGATATAAGGGATGTGTGCCAGCAAGCAGAGAGGCATTGGGCATCAAAGGTATTGCGAATTAACTAAACTAAATTGCTCTTAACTATTTCCTTGTTGAATTTGATTAGTTTTTATGTCAAATGCAGATTATTCGAGGGCAAGCACAGAAAAAAGATGAAGAAAACGGGTCTCTTCCGCCTCTCCAAGAATACATTGACAGTGTTCTGCAACGTCGAAATGCTTTACTTGGCGTGGCAAGTCAGAACCGAAACCCGAATCCTTTTTCAAAGAAACCTCAGTTTGATTTTCTGTGAAGTCGCCTTCTTCATATCAAACGAGTCTCTTCTTGACATCCTGTTGATTTGTGATAAATTAATGTGTAGACTGATAACTATATGCATGTAAAGTGTTATAATTTAATATACAAGGTATCATAAGATAATTATATTAACATTACAATTTTTATTTTTACACCACGTTTTAATTATATTTAAAATTCTTAATTTTTGCTCATTATATCACATAAGTTTTTAAAGATTTTCATTTTATTCTTATTCTTTTCGTTAGTTAACACATTTTGTATTTGTTAACAATTTTGTGTCCAAAAATTTGTTGAAGTGATGTAAGACAACTTTTTTCTTTTCATCATATTTTTTTTAAAAAAATAAATAAAAAGTGCAAAAAAATAATTTATCCTCACTTCAAAATATGAAATTAAAATATCTATTAATTAATGGAAGTTTGAATTCTATGAAAAGTCATTAATGAAATCATTGCTTTAATAAGCAATAATTGAAGAGTGTAATTACAAATAAAATATCGTGTATTAAATAAAAATCATGGTGACAATAAAACCACCAATTTGTTATTAGCTTGTTTAGTAATTTATAATGACAAATGTATAAATATTACATTTTTCAAAAGAAAAATGTAATTTTTGTAACCAATAACTAAAACACAATACATAAAATGTAAATTTGCACAATATTTTAATTACAATAAAAATCTTTAATTTTTGCTCATTTATGCGCTTACTATTTTTAATCTTTTTCATTACATTCTGCTATAAATTAGCACAATATATCTCTTGTGATGATTAAAAAAGTCTCATAGAATAACTTAATAAATACGGAAGTTTGATAAAATATCTCCCACTCGTTTGTTAGGCATGTGAGGTAATATTTGGGTAGATACGTCAATGGATGGATTAATTAATTAGTTAAATTTGGAAAAAAAAAATTTATTTATTCTTTAAAAAAAGTGAGTTTTTTATTTTTTATTGAAATTATTTTGAAAGTAAAAATATTTGAATCTAGAATAAAGATAACGAGATGGCCTAAAGAAAGCTATAAAAAGGAGTCACGGAATCATATGCTCTTCTTCTACCAGTATATCTGCAATCCCAGAGCATAGAAAATTCTAGTAATCATGTCTTCACGCGACAAGAAACCCTCCAAATCCTCGAGCAGCCGCGCCGGCGGCATACGGACACTCTCCGACTTGAATCGGCCATCTGGCCATGACTCGGACAGCGACTCTGATGACCCACAGGAGTACTACACCGGTGGCGAAAAGAGGTCCTTTTTTTATTTCCCTAAACAGAAAAAAAAAAACCTATAGTGGTATCCTGCTTGAGATTTACTTAATTATTTGTTTTCTTGTAACATTTATGGTTGAACGGAAGTGTTTGCGTCATTTGGGGCTTGATTTTCTGTTGGATTTGATTAGGGTTGTCGGAAAAAAAAAACCTTAAAAATGTTTAATTGGATTAAATTGTTTGTGTGTCATCTGGGCATGATTTTGAGTGGGCTGTGATTAGGGTTGCTGGTGAATTGGGTTTTCCCGCTATCTTTTCCTATTGTTTCTTCCTTTTGAAGTTAATACCAAGGCATTCCAAAATCATGATCATATATTTTAAAGAGTTTGAAAATTTAATAATTATATCTATAGTTGGAGTATATTCACATTTGAATGATTGAGCTTGAGTTGTATATGAGGGAGATTAATGTTTCTACATGTGCTCAAATTATATTCCCGTAGTTATGTAACATTGCTAAAAGCCCAGGACTAGTTGATATTCTTGTCAAAGGCTAAATAAGTATGCTGTTCAGCTACACTCAGATTCTGTTTGTTGATAAAAAGGTTTGGTTTCTTAGGATAACGCATAACTGAAACTGTCAATTCTTTTAAATCCTGGCACAACCTTCTGGGTCCTTTGTAATTCATCAAAGTTCTGTATTGATGAAATTAGTTTGTAGGTGTATATGGGACTATCTAGCATTTAATTTTGGGAGTTGGATAAATTATTAAATATTATGATTCAGTTTATTCCAAGAAGAAGAGTTCCTTTAGGTATGACTTTCCGCACTTGTAATCCATATCTAGCACATTTTGAAACTTCTTTGTCGTACACACCCCTTTTAATGGGATTAAGGGACCTTATTTTTCATCTTGACATCAATGCTTGATAAAAATTATGTGTTCAACTTCATATATGTCTTGAATAAGTTCTTAATACATGTTGAACTAGATTAATTAGACTTTCACTAGCTTTCTTGGATTTGAAATCCTTGATAAAAGAAAATTATCGAATTTCTGAACTCAGTTCTCAGTAAGTGATCTGATGGTTTTAAGTTTGCCGCTCTAATGTTTCTGGGAAACAATGTTGTTTTTAGTTGAGAATCAGAAAGGGTTAGAATCTAGTGCATGGTATTATTTGTTGTTTTGTCGCAGCTTGCGGTGGGTTTGGTTTTTTAGTGAAATAATTTAGTGAATCTTGCTGTGACGCACACGCACATTACACGTTGGAAGTGCCACTTGATGTATCCCCCTTTATTTTTGTTTTTCTACAGCCGGATATGTTGGCGTTAAGGTTTCTAACACCGTTGAGAAAATAAACCACA
>CAIGRL010082106.1:0-10067 GCA_903798325.1 Fraxinus xanthoxyloides
TGTCCAATGATATCAAGACACGTGGCACAATATCAAAATTATTATCAAAGAAAAATGTACATGTAGCATGATTCATACACACTTGTTGTCTCATCACATGCATTCACTATTCTCTCTCTAAAATGCACCAACACTACGAATATACAGAAAATTCGTATTGCAATTGACTCCCCCAACTGTTAGGTCAATTTTCCCACACCTCCAACCCACTCAAGCCAGAAACTGCCTATAACTGCCCCATGTCCATCACATTGTAGAAACCACCCGAAACTGCCATCATGTGCTTCCATGTCGCCTGTTTTTCGCTGAATCCGAGTACTGAAACAATCTGGACAGCAAGTTCACAATGCTGCAGAACATAGCCCGCATCAGTCTATCGAAGAATGTCAATCTGGCTTACGTTCTCGAATTCTGGTTAGTGATGCCGCCATCAAGTAAATTTGGCATCCATGACTCAATCGCTTGCTCATCAAAAAAACCTGCAACAGAGGCATAGCAACAAAGCACACAATAAAGGCAGGAGTATACTGAATCACAATTACTAAATGACATACAACCTTAAAGAAGTGATATATCTAAACATCAACCAGTAAGCTACGTTCAAATTTAGAAAGTTATAGTTAAACAGACGTTATACACATCATGGAGGGGCTAAAGCTCACCCCCACTCTGATTCTAACAAAAGCCCCTTAAAGAGCTAATATAAATTACAACAACCTACAAATTATCGTTAAGACAAAAAAAAGATGACATATTCTTTAAAACCACCATATAAAATAAACTGAGGAAAAGATGAAAAGGCAAGATGTGCAGGTTTTTCGACAAGCCGAACTGCTGCATAAAGTACCTGGTTCAGCACAGCCTACAAGTGTACATCACATTATTCTCTGTTCTTAGTGAAACTATTTGTCACCCCTCAAACGATTCTATAATATTTCCGAACTTCCTTTTTCTTTTTCTCCTGCACTTTTTCTTCCTTCCTTTCCTTTTTCCCCACTTTTCTGTTTTTCTTTTCCTTTTAATCACACATTCTCCAAAAAATCGTTATATCAAAATTCATTTTAGCGTAAAAATAGGGCTCAAACAAGGGCTAAATGCATTTCGTTCATTTTGTACCAGGTCGAAAACCTCAAGTCTATCCCTCCTCAAAAACGAGAAAACTGTAGTAAAAACAAAATTATATACAATTCCATTTAACGAAAATAATATGAATTCAAAAACATTCGAGAATCAGAATCTTCAAATTCAATAATCGAAATATTAATCTTATTCTCGCTTTTTTATAAAAGTGAATTTCGAGAATTAGAATCACCAGTATAAATATGAATCTTATTCTTTTTATCTAGTACTTTTTGCATATTCAAACTTACAACTTCATACATCTCTAATCTCTTTCTATAAAATAGTTCTTGGACATTCGAACGTATAATATTACACATTTACTGAACACGTTTTAAAAAAAAAAATTGAACAATATTATACGTATTAAGAAAGAAAAAAAAATCATGATAATCATCATATCTAATGCAACGTGATAAACTCGCACTTACAAGCTGCATTCAAATGATTACCAAAAGGATAAATCAGTTAAGAAGAACATGAAAGTTCGGAAAAATGTCGCTTTATTTGACTGCTTCAATAGTGGAAATTCAGAATTGCTTTTAATTTCTTCTCAATGTCAAGTTATAGCATTGTAGAAAGTAGAAACACGTACATGAACATGAGATACTTCAAGTTAATATAATATAGTAAAAGGAGAGTTTATACCATATAATATCCATCGTGTCTACCAAATTTATCATTGCGACTTATCTTGAACTCATAATAGCCTTGACAAGTTGTCATCTATAGAGCTCATCTAGAATCAATCACCTTAAAAGAGTGGACATTGTGGATATCTCTTGCACAAAAGATGAACGCGTGTCTATCAAAGTTGTGGGATATAAGAATACATCAGTAACCAACCATTCTGCCTTGAAACCCTCGAGAGGAAAGATTTTCTAAGGTCGCAACTGTACAAAGATAGCTTGACCTTAGAACATGCTTCACAAAGCTTAACTTTTACATTTTTAAGCTGATCAAACTTACTTTTTATCCACACCTCTTGAGATTCACAACTTATGAATCCTTGAAGCTTTGCCAAAGGTAAACTAAAACGTTAAAAGAAGTTGAGACCCACAAAGAGACTAATCATACCACAATGTTTACTAAGTCAGGAGTTGCAACTGCCTCAAATTATGTCCTGTGGACCATCCAAGTCTTCCTATGTTATTCTAGTCCCCACTTGCCAGCCCCAAACAACTTGATCCCTAAAATAAGCCAATTATTCAATATATAAGCACCAGCTTAGCTTCTGCTGGTGACCTTACCAGCAGCCAATGGCAGAATATAAATATCGACCATGCTCGGCTACCACCACTAGCTGCTGCTGCCACCCATCGTCTGCTAGTGACCGGCAAACTTTCCTTGATAACATCAACCAACCTGCGATAGAGTACTGGTTTGACTCATTTTACATCCATCAACCTTGCACTCTCAAGAGAGAACCTAGAACATGACACTAACAACATGGAACAACTAACATTCAAAACAAGTAACCAACTATACAAAAGAAAGTGCAGCAGCAGTTAAACATTCATTGATAAACGGTCCACATTTATGGGGGAAATGCCAGCATAAGCGTCATCAATATAAACCTCGGAAGAGTAGTTCTGCTCTCTTCCTTTCTTTTTTCGTTGGATCGAGGTCGTTTGGTGAATCCAAGACAAGACAATTATTCGTTTCAGATGGCATTGGATCAATGAACAATAGAAACATTCAGTACAATAAATCTGCAACTAGACTTTAAATTTAGCAAATAATGTCATTTTTATTTATACTGTACATAGCAAGACTAGACATGGACCTCATTGAAAGTTTACAATGCAACAATTGAAGGAAGTTCCGGTCCCTCCACAGATTCTCCTTCAGACCCATCCTCAGATGCCTGTAATGCAAAATAAACATCCATGCAACATTGTAGATAGAGATTTATAACAAAAAAGGAAATAATGAAGCTTTGCATGATTACCATACCTCCAAATCCTTTAACTTGTGTTTTGAAAGATAGCGGTCCAGTGCCCCCTTACCATGAAGGATTTTAGCCCCACATCCACATTTCTCAGATCCAACAGATTCCTCATCTACTAGAACAGCATCTATTAAATCATCTCCTGTTCTTACATCAGGAATCTGCAAGAGATAGATTCATATTCACCACCAAAAGGAAGAAAGCGAGAGAGGGAGGATGAAAATAAAATAAGAGAGACACATTTGGAATTATGATACTCTCAATTAAAACTGGGTTAATCGAGTGGGGTCTATCAAATAATGGCTCGATCTTTGACAAACTAGCAAGATGATGTGCGACTGCCTGCCAAACTGGTTACTGGTTACCCTATACTTCCCCATCATGGCTTCCACAATAGATTTCGTTGGCATGAACTCAACTTCATTGTATTCTGAAAATAATTTGGATTTTGTTCTCTACAACCAAATGATGGAGAATTAGAAGGGATATTATTGTTAGTTTTCAGATTTAAATGCATATTTTAGGAAATGTTATTATAGTTTGATTTATTACATTTTGTAGTATTTTCTTACTTAGTATAGGCATTTTGAAACCCTATACAAAGAGATCTTATGCTATGTAATTGGTGACCTTGAATGAATAAAAATTGATATCTTTCTTCCCCAATGTCTCTCTACTCTCCTCCTTTTCTATTTTCTCCCTCCTTTCTCCTCTTCTCTCCTCTTTCCCCTTCTATAATTCTCCTTGTGCAGCCTGCATCAATTTGTTATCAGAGCTCAATTCATTTCCTTTGGCCAACAAAAAATCCGATCTCCACCAACAGTTTCCATACCTTCCACCACCCATCAAGCCCTTCAACCTTACAAACCACCACAAACCAACAAAAAACAATAAACCAATAGGTCCCACCACCCAAAATTCAGTCTTGATTAGCAGAAAAAAAAAAGGAGGGAGAGAGAGAGAAGCTGCTGTTGTCCAATGTTACAACAAAGAACTTTCCTACCGGTGATGGCCTTGTCAAAACCCTACACCCCACATATTTATCCAGGCCCACATATATCCATACACATTCTCTAATTCACAGCCCCATTACAAGAGCCCATTAACCCATTAAACCAGCCCATTTATTAATCAATCCATTAACCCGACAATAATCCACTTCTAGCCCAAATCACCCAATTTCCTCTTAAGAGCAACTTACAAAAATACCTCTAAAATTATGGGTCTTTTGAAAAGTCATATGAAAAATATTTTGGAAGTAAAAAATATTGTGTAAAGTTAAGTGTCACCTTTTTAAGTTAAGTGTCATTCTTTTATTAAAAAGCGATGTACAATTAAAAAAGTGCCAGAAATTCAAAAAAAAAAAAAAGTAACAAAAATTTTAAAAAGTTACACTAAAAAAAGTAACAAAATTCAAAACCTTGAAATTAGTGCAATATAAAGTGACAAGAACTCAAAAAAGTGAAACACTTAAAAAGTGATGTCTTTGATTTATTGGGATGATTTCGGGCTGGGTTCACTTACCGAATTTAAGTAGCTCCATGTCACGGCCATATAGCTTGTCACAACTCACACTTCTTCAATCGGAAACTTTTCCTTACACCAGAAAGAGAGAGAAGGGCAGCTTTTCTTGTAACAAAGTAACAAACAACAAAAAGTAACAAGGAAAACAAAAAAAAAAAGTGAAATATTTAAAAGTGATGTTTGTCCCTCAAAAAAGTAACAGAAATTAAAAACAAAAAAAAAGTAACATACAATAAAAAAAGTGACAAAACACCAATCAAAACCTTGGAATCAGTTCAATAAAGTGACATAAATTAAAAAAGTTACAAAAACTCGAAAAAAGTGAAACACTTAAAAAAAGTGACAATCACTTCCAATTCCTCCTTTTAATTTATGATAGTGATTCTTGATGAGTCTAGTGTATGTTCTTGATACTGAGAGTGAGAGACTAAAAAAAGTGTCGTAGCTTGTGAGTTCTACGCAAATCATCTATTATTGAACACTTTCCAATGGCATTTACATGTTGTCCTTCCTTCAACACATCTTCAACATCCTCAACAAGACTATACTTACGCATAGAACAAGCAACAAGCTAAATTCATTAATCTCTGGTTGCCTCTTCATTCTCATCTTTTTCGTAATGTTTTGAAGATGTGTCAAGTGCTTTTCGGTATACTGTCTCAAAATGGTCGACAATACCTCAATAGGAACATAAATTTTGTTTTCCCTTTTCAAACAATCCAACAAATGACACACAATCCAAAAATGCTTGATCGTGTACTTTATACGATATAGAATCCAATCATCTCAATCTAGTTCCAACTTGAACACTGGAAAAAAGAGATGAAGATATCACCACAACATTGAAGACGAGAGCAAGTATTATAGGGTCATTTCTGCCTACTGCCCTTCTAATGGAGCCATACGTGGAAATTTCTGGTCATACTATGAACTTTCAATTATTATGTTTTTTGGGCTTTATTCTAACCATGTGCTCTTTTTAAGAGACAGAAGCTGCAACTTTGTTTTCAATCAGAATACGATTATACACTTGAACATTCAAAAAGACTTGATTTCGAGCAAATGTATGTGAATAATTTTTAGAACAAAATACTAATAGATATTTGACTAATGCAAACACACCTGAGATGAACCTAAAGTCAAAGAACCCTCATAGGAACATCAAATGTGCAAGTAGCTGAAGAATTGGACATAAATTCGGGTGGAACAAAATGAACCAGGAATTGGGAATATGAATCAACAATGATGTATTTGGATTTATGAAACTGTACTTTTCTAGCATTATAAGAGGGTGTTTGGTAGAGATTAAAATCGGATTAAAATTGAAAAACTAGCCGTTATGGTTGACTTTTATTAGACGGATGGGACCCAATAACGACTATATTTTCAATTTTAATTGGATTTTAAATCGTACCAAATATTCCCTTTATCACAAGTGTTACTTGATCAGTGGTTGTAATTCATCGTGGAACCTAGTCGTCACAGTCTAGTAGAGTTCAAATAATTAACCTGAATAGACAAACATATAGAGGGTGTTTGGTAGAGATTAAAATCGGATTAAAATTGAAAATATAGCCGTTATTGTTGACTTTTATTAGACGGATGGGACCCAATAACGACTATATTTTCAATTTTAATCCGATTTTAAATGTTACCAAACATGCCCTAAGTATATTATTCATCTGCTTTGAATGTGAAGAACCCATAATTAAATATCGTAAATCTCATTTTTAATACCTGTGCTTCAAATCAAATTTCATTCGAAATGATGAATAATCTAATCAATATATCAAATCAACAAATAATTTGCTAGATTCATTACAGCTTACAATTGGTGTTGTTTGTATTCATCGAGCTCCTCGTAATAAACGTCCTACACACACCTTACGCATCCGCTACCGTAATCGTCCCTCGACAATGGATTTTCCGGCAGCTATGACGACAGAGTATTTCAGTTTGACTTTTTTCCTAATTGTTTCTCTGCCTCCCGTCTTTGCTTTCAATATTGGGCTCTTGAATGTCCTTATCGGCCATTGTACTATTTTCAATTAAGGTAAAATTATGGGTAACACAAAAGGGCTTCTGGTGATTGAATATAAATTGATATGGAGCTATGACGGAAACAAAAGGAAAGCATATTAATTACGGTTACGTGAGATTTAA
Source organism: Fraxinus xanthoxyloides (assembly GCA_903798325.1). Taxonomy (NCBI): domain Eukaryota; kingdom Viridiplantae; phylum Streptophyta; class Magnoliopsida; order Lamiales; family Oleaceae; genus Fraxinus; species Fraxinus xanthoxyloides. Next base: position 6,758 of record CAIGRL010082106.1, read on the forward strand.
CTTATTTTAATGTATTAATCTATGTTTTTCCATTTTTAGAGTATTTGGCCTAATTTCCTCTTATCCAAATCCCAGTAAACCAACCCACACCCAACCTATAATCTACAATCTATAAACCCACCATACTCAATACCAACCAATAATATAGCCAAGTCCACATATAACAAGCCCAACATACCCAGCTCATTACTAGCCCTAACCACAACGCACACTACTTGTCTTCAACCTCGCAATTTCCTCTACAGTCGCTATCGCCGACAGCCACCTCGCCTACCACCGGCAAAGCCCAATAGATCCACCCCTCCACTATGACGCCGCCACCACCATTGTCATACCCTACTCCAACACTTCTCACCAACCCCATCTTCCTTCAAATTATACATCCTGATTCTACCCCAACACTCAAACCATACTTCCAATGTTAATCCGCCACACCCCAGCTGCTATAGTAAAACCAACACAACAAACAAATGCCTCCACCTGTCGCACTCCAAAACCTTGGACACCATAACTACTTATAGAAGAAATAGACATCGCCAAGAGACTACCTTCCGACCGCGCCTGTAAGCACCTCCGCCATCTACCAGCATCATAAATTGTTTCGAAACCAGCAGTAATTGTTCAGGGTTTGACCACCATGACCATTTAAAGTAGATTGAGTGATAACCAGATTGCCAAGGAAATTTGTTTAATTGGAATTGGCCTATTACTTGCATCAACAGCAGCATTAACAAAAAGGTGCACTGCCGCGGCCCGTTTGGAATCTCATGAAGTATATTAATTTTGTTATTTGATAACTCTTAAATTCTTTTTTTACGACTGTGGATGTCCGGGTCAACTTGCGCGCACCTCGACTAATCTCATGAGGCCTTGAAGTTTACGGTCAGGTACTCACCTCAGTAGCTCTGAAGAGACTCGAACTGGTGACCATTGGGAGCAAACACAAGGCCTGACCAATTAAGCAACCCCTCAGGGTTTTGATAACTTTACATTTTATTTAAGTGTGTGTGACCAGTGACATCTCATATTTAATTAAAAAAAATGTCATATCACATTAAGTACAATTATTACTTCAACTACAACGCTCCCCCAATTTAATACCATAATGTGCATTCTCTTTACTCCTCATCTAGAAACTTTGTTGGGGACTTATATTCTCCATCTAGGCAAATGACACTCCAACTATGGGACTTTGATGGTATTACTGAACCAACCTCTTTTCTTGATTGGCTCGACACTCATGAAATGTTCTTTAACTTCTACAACTTAAGTGACTCACGTCGTCTTTGTCATGCTAAAATGTCATTTGTCGGTTCTGCTAAGTGTTTTTATTAGTCCACTTTGCATAACTTTAATTACCTAGGTGAGCGTCATGTCACTTTGTGGGATGAGATGAAACAAATTCTAAGTGATATATAAGCCCCCGTGTACTATAAAACTCATTTGCTAAATCAATTTTTTTTTCCACTGTAGGCAAGGTACATCTACTGTTAGTGCGTATGTAGCCCATTTCAAAGAGTAATTGAGCAATTGTTATATTTATGAGGTTCCCCACATCACAGCGTCTAGGTTTATCGATGGTTTGAATCCTAAATTCTTGCCTAATGATATTCTAGCATTCCAATCTCTAGATGACGCTTACCAATAGGCTTATCCCAATCCAAACAATCACCTCCCGAGTCTAATTGTATTCCTCTTGAGGAAGATAATGAAGTTTTCACCGTTGAGCCAATATTCTAATAGTGAGGATGATGAATTATCTATAGTGTTACCACCAAAGTCAAATAGACCACATGTCCACAACTATGTGCCGAAGTTGATCTTTCCTAATCTGTTGCATGATTCTAACGTTGACTTTAATATAATTTTACCTCCACTCTGTAATGTTTCTCGAGTTACTACGTTGTCCAACGTCATTGTTCGTTCAAACATTTTTCCCACACATGTAAAGAAAAGATTGAATTTCTTACTTGAACTTAATCTATTTGACTGGTCGTTGCACTTAAATGAGGGTTTTGTTTTCAATACGGAAGAATTGTTGCCCTTCGGGTACATTCAAGCCACCATTATAGCATTCATTTGTTTCTGCACGCCAGTCTATTGTGCTAGTACCTTGTGCATCTCCAATGGATCCTGTGCTAGATTTTGTGAATGAGTTACACAAGTTGTGGCTTCTTAAGAGTTCCTTATCGCTACTTGGTTACAAGGAAAGATCATCCCCTTGGTCAAATCAGAAGCTTGAGAATGTATTCGGGTTCAGTTATTTACATATGAATGGTTCCATTATTTGGTGAAGAACAATCTCCCTCCTTGGACAATAAGTTGTAGTCTATCTCGCCGGAATCGAGTTCTCTAGCCAGGAAGTAATGATGGAGAATTAAAAGGGATATCATTGTTAGTTTTCAGATTTAAATGTTTATTTTAGGAAATGTTATCATAGTTTGACTTATTACCTTTTATAGTATTTTCTTACTTAGTATAGGCCATTTGAAACCATATATAAAAAGATCTCATGCTATGTAATGGTTAACCTTGAATGAATAAAAATTGATATCTTTCTTCCCCAATTTCTCCCTCCTTTCTCCTCCTCTCCCCTTCTCCTATAATTCTCCCTGTGCAGCCTGCATCACCAAATTCATCTATTTGCGAAAACAAAAAAAAAAAAAATTCGAGTACCAACTTCTATATTACTTGACAATATTGTAACTTTTACCTGCTTATCTAGACTAGATTTAGCCTCACGCTCGATCCACTTGCCCCATGTGTTGAGTATCGTACTAAACCAGTTTGACAGATAGCAGATAGCGATCAGAATTCCTCATGGAACCAAATATATAATACCTAACTCTTGAGAATCAAAACCCTTTTCTGTTCAGACACACGATATGACTGGTTCTTAGAGGTGCATGACAAATGCTCCAGACATCCGGTTTCAACCTTTAACTCTCTAAGTTCAACTAGCAAATAATATTCTAGAGACAGCATCGTCTAAAATTCCTGAATTTTTATAAAATTCGAAAGAGGAATACAAACCTCGTACATAGCATCCATCAAGACATTCTCTAACATGGATCGCAAACCCCGAGCTCCTGTATTCTTGGTTATTGCTTTTCTAGCAATCAATCTCAATGCATCTTCTGTGAAACGAAGCTTCACCTAAGAAATGAGACCATCATTGAAAATTATCCATGTGGTAAATTACTTTTTACTATAAAAAGACGCTGCGTTGGAGCTCCTTAACCCTCCCCTAACTACCCACATTCCACCCCATCCATCCACCCAACCCAAAAAAAAAAAGGAAGAACAAGAA
>CAIGRL010082162.1:0-17540 GCA_903798325.1 Fraxinus xanthoxyloides
ATTCATAGGCAATTTATTGTGACCGCCATCTCTTTCCCATCGCAATTGGTTATGATGATGATTAGGGTCCTCCTCCTGCGGCTCTTGGTGGCGTCCTTGGTAATATCCAGACCTGGTTTGCTGCTGCTGATTCATTTGAGCTGCGGCGCTACCGTATGAGCCGCGACCGCCGCCTGAATCACCCCTGTACCTTCTCATTTTTCGAAAATAATTGCCAGTGAATTTTTCTCCTGTGGAGGATTTGGGGGAATTGTGAAATTGATGCGTGTATATACCAATTTAATGTACAAGTGTTGAAGCAATAAGTACTTATCTTTGCATAATAAGGTGCGTTTGAGCAACATTATGTAATAATAGATTGATGAAAAATATGTGGTTAAAAATAAAGGAAAAGTTATTGATGTGGTTGAAAATGAGTAAAAAATAAGAATGAAAATTTTAATATGTACCAAATAAGAGCTAAATTGACATTTAAGGACACTCTTCATTTAAAGTTAATTCTGAAAATGAAAAGTAATCATTCTCAATTTGCAAATTTTTGGATGAAATTAAAATTGATGAAAAACATTCATCATTGTTTAGCTAAGGTTATAAATGATTGATCAAACCACTTTTTATTCGTACATTTCGTAAAAATCAATTTTGGTGGGACTATCAATAAGGCAAAATAAGTTCAACAAAATACGTTACGCGNGTTAAAAATAAAGGAAAAGTTATTGATGTGGTTGAAAATGAGTAAAAAATAAGAATGAAAATTTTAATATGTACCAAATAAGAGCTAAATTGACATTTAAGGACACTCTTCATTTAAAGTTAATTCTGAAAATGAAAAGTAATCATTCTCAATTTGCAAATTTTTGGATGAAATTAAAATTGATGAAAAACATTCATCATTGTTTAGCTAAGGTTATAAATGATTGATCAAACCACTTTTTATTCGTACATTTCGTAAAAATCAATTTTGGTGGGACTATCAATAAGGCAAAATAAGTTCAACAAAATACGTTACGCGGTATGAAACCGCATTGAGTTCTAATCAGTTGACCTAATCATAAGACACATGCAACAACATCGTGCTTGCAATTGTCCTCCTTTCGATCAATTTGCTAAAAATTTGACTGAATGGTATACCCCAAAAACAAATGTTGTTGGATGGAAAACATGCCTACAACCAAAACTTGTGCTTCGATCAATTAGCTAGGCATAATGTGCACACTGTAACATAGTGCTTGCTATTGCCTATCCACCTATCATTTTTATCCATCAATCAAGCTAAGTGTACCGAGTAGGGGTTGACCAAACCCCCACTAGCACCTCACAATGGGGGGTGGGTGGTATTTTTTGGACAAACTTTTATTACATTGTGAGACCTATCCATGTGACTTATATGTAAAAAATTTGCCAACAAAAATTGGTACAAGTGACTTTTCTCGTTATCCATTTTATAACTTAAATTATTTACAAACACTTGCCAAACAAGTTTTAGAAATCAGTTTTTGTGTTCGCTCAACATCAGCTCAACCTCTTAATATCGAGTTAAGCTTTACTTCAAGCCATTAGTTGTCAGCCTGATTAGCTTTACCAAGGTTCACCCTCTCCCGGTTGATCCTTCACATTGAGCTCGGTTTAAAGATTTTCGTCCGAAATGAGACCTTTGATAAACAAACATTCACATAACTCATCACTCGTATGGTAGGTAACGGTTGGTTACACGGAAGAACCACTAGGTTGGACCATCACTGCCCAAGATAGCCGGAATCGTGCTTAGCATGTGCCAAAGTGTGGGTCCAACACTGCTGCACCAGTCCATTTGAATATCAATCTAGAATCGCGCACACCAGTGATAAATACCTTGCCTGGCGCGAAAACCTGGTCTAACACGCAGGTAAATATTTAGAAGTAGAAAAATCAAGATATGGACTTAATCAGATAATCATGCACACACGAAGCCACCAATACGGTGATGAAATCCACTCTAGTATCTAAATTTCAAATTCGTATCTGTACACGAAATTTGCTGTACACGATAAAGCGACGCACGTGTACAGGAGATAACTAACAACGCCAGCTACTAATCCTAATACAAAATGGCTTCTCATCTTTTCACAGAGGTGGTATCAAATAGAGTAGAAACAAAAATTACACATAGCAATACCCTCTATCATACACACATCCAAGCAGATTTCAGCATCATATATCCCACCAAGCACTATACAGACCGGACCTCGGGTCCTCTTAAAACAAAAATAAAAATAATATACCAACCTGAGAAACGAAAAGAAAGAAATTATGTAACAAGAAATACCCACCCGCCTACGCGGGGAAGAAATGATGAAAAACTGCACCACTTCTGTCTGAAGCTCATGAAAATGGTACAACTTTCACTATCCCCGACGAACAGCTTTCAGCACAACAAATGAAGTAGGCAACTCACTGCATGCAAAATGGTGCTCAGACGAAATTGTGTATTCTTTTAAAGGCCGATCAAGAATGCGAACGATGGCACGAGTTCAAAGCCTTGCTGTTTCCATAAGGAATACAAACCGGAGAATCCTCCATGTGGAGTCTTGCTATGTACAAATCACTGCAAATTTCAGGTGTTAGCAAGAGCCTTGAAGAAGTGTAAAACTCGTGAGCATGTTTGGCAAAGCTTTAAAAGGTTCAATTGCAAGTAAATAAGTCAATTTTAAAATAATTAGTTAATTGATCGAAAGTGAAAATAGGTTACCGATTTTGATAAGAGTTAGTTTCAAAATAAGCAACTTTTTTTACTTAAAAGTAAGAAAAGGTAATTTATCCATGCACGGTTGGAAACAAAAAGTTAGATTTTACTTATTTTTATGCTTAACATACTCTGTATCTGGAATCATAACCTAAATCATAACAAGAGAACCTCGGTCATTAGCAACTTGAGGACGTCCTCTGGTTGGCGTAGGTGGTCTGTTAGCATTGAGTTCCTAATTTTACAAGAAAAAGTAAAAATAGTATCAGCATAATGTGAGAAGACATTTGTTGGATAGCAGAGAACATCAGCAAATGAAAGATGGAGATTGCAGTAGCACCTGCATCCAAGTGTCTTCTACATGGCGTTCAGGAGACGTTTCTGGAGATGAAATTGCAGGAGGCAGTGGATGAATTAGTTTTGGCACCACCACTAAATCACGACCCAAAACCAAGATAGCGCCAGCATTATTTGCAGTACCTGAATGATTTAAAATAAGAAAATTGAAGAGAATTCAAAATGAAAGCAAAATTTTGAATAGTAGAATATAAGTCGACCAATATTTAGTAAAATTAGGTAATACCACAGTAGTTTGTGGCTGAAAAGAGAGTAATCAGATGTCCCTGAGCAAATCTTTCAAATCCATCCATCACACATTCATGTGCCCGAACGATCAATTGAAGATCATTGTTATTACAGAACTCCATTACACGGTCAGGCTGCAAAGATAAGAGAAACTTAGATGAGCCATACTGCACGACTGATAGAGAATTAACAAGAACTCAAACAAATTCTCCATCTGTAGCACAGAATCGTCCAAGTGTAAACTTTGACGAGCCATACTGCACAACTGATAGAGGATTAACAAGAACTCAAACAAATTCTCCATCTGTTGCACAGAATCATCCAATTATAATTATAAACATAACATTGATTTGGATATAAGACGTGGAATAAGGGTAAAATAAATCAACTCATATTCTTCATCTTATAACCTCAAATCACTTCATAATTAACCTTACTGGAATACGGGTAAACTAAAACAACCCAACAGAAACAGCTAGCCAGGGCAGACTCCACAAATCCTTTGTGAAGCTGCTAAATAATATAACTTTATCACCGACTCTCAGAACAATATCTTTAACCATAACTACTCAGAGGCTTCTTCAGTCCACTGGAACCAAAATTAAAGAAAAAATGAAGTCCTATAAGATGACAGGCCTTAGAAATTCACAAGGCATGCATTATGTGAATTTGCATTAGCTCTTTCAATTGCTTTCTGATTGTTGTTCAAGTTGCATCCTAGACTTTGGCAAGTGATCACCAATTTTTTAAATCAAAAATAAAAAATAATTAAAGCTAGGACGTAGAATTGTTCTTGACTAAAACAAGCACAACCCTTCAGCAACAAGAGCACACTCTATTTGCAGACCAAGAAAGTGCAAATTTGTACCTAATTAAAATGAACATCAGTAACATTAACACCTACATCCCTCAAAACGCATGCATGCACACACAGAAAAATAAGGATAAAAAGATCAATTTAATTTCAACAAATCAATGGGCCAAACAATGAAACAGTCATCATCCTAAAGAGAGAATCAAAACCGAAGAAGTTGAAAACAGATTATGAGAGAAGTGCCCACCCCAAAGGTAACCAAGCCAGGACCCCTTGCATTTGGTCGTAATCCTTCTACACTGTCGTTTTCTGTGGGATCAGACCTACAATGAAATATTCAAGTGTAAGAACAGAAACGGGAAAATTAGAAGACTGAAAATAAAGAGAGACCAGACATGCACGAACCACAACAAGTCCATAAGAACAATTGATCCTGCTTCCATAGTGATGGGACGCTGAATATTCTCAATTTGTTCTACATGGTTGATTGATCTTCCAATACCTCCATGCATACAGATAATTTTTTTCTCTATCAATGCTGCCAGAGGAAGCCAGTTGAACAATCTGTTTACACGATGCCATGCCCAGATTCCATCTCTCTCCCCCTATTCAAGGCATCGTTATAAGGTCCCTACATTTTTTTCAGAATAGAAAAGCACTAGTAAAACCGATGATAATTTACCATGCGTTCGATGCACTCAATTCGAAATCCAAAAAGAGCATTGATGTCTGCAGCTTCATGATTACCACGAATTAAATGTATTTGGTGAGGATGCTCAACCTACACAAGCATTTATTTGGATGAAGATGCATTAGATCACTTCAGAATGAATGAAGGGAAAAGAAATGATAAGACTGTACTGACAGACAGGAGTACCTTCATGGCTAGTAGAAGAGTTATGGTTTCCAAGCTGTGCTGGCCACGATCAACATAATCCCCCAAGAACAGATAATCAATATACCTGATAGTTATGTACAAAATTATCATCACATTGAAGGTGAAGAGACTTTAAAATCAATGTAGTTCAATTAAAACAATAACATAGTTAAAAGTCAATCTAAGCTGTAAATCAATAAAAAGAGGGGCAAAGGGGCATAGATGCATATGATCGAAGGAGGTATATAATCCTCTCTTTCAGTAGATAGTTTAGAACATAAACACTTTTATGGCAAAAGAGACTAAAATTATAATAGAATATCTCAAACTTCAATGAAAAGTGAGAGTAATATTCTTTAGAATTGCATCTGAAGGGGGCAACAACGGATAGACAGCATAGTCAGAATAGAAAGCCAAAATTGGGGAAGACAAACAAAGCCTAAAATCCGGAAACATGATCTAAAGGCTAGCTCAGGATGAATTCAAAACAAGGAAATAGAAGAACAGAAGCCAAATTTCAGGGTTAATATAAGCTAAATTTCTTTGAAAGATCTCCCATAGCAGAGTCCAAATCAGTTATAAAGCCCTAAATCTAATTTATGGAAAATCAGTTATAAAGCCCTAAATCTAATTTATTAACATCCATACTCTTGTTTCCCGGCACCCTCCCCTCTATGACGCAAAGCAAGGAGCCTTTTGACTAAGAAAGCAAGTGCTGCACGACCCCAAGTAACAGGAAATGCAGCTGCCATAAGTCTCAAGCAAGTTTGCAGTGCCACAACAAATGATATAATGGTTCTTCAAGTACAAACCACCAGATTACCATTATGTACAATTACCAGTTTACCACCTAAAATAACTACAAGGTTTAGGACAGCAACATACACAAACTTCCCAACTGGAATGATTAGCTTATCCGATAGAACATGCAATGAACAATAGAGTCATGCAACTTCTATGACGGCTTTATTAATTGTGTGGTCAATTAAATGTTTATTGACAATACTGGACCATCAAACGCAAGTAGAAACATATGAGGCATCATGGCCGCTAGCACGAAAAATTGAACTCTCACAGCATAAGCACTTAGTAGAAGGATGCTATAGGTTGAAAACTTACGCTATATCCCCAGCAGTTGAAGGCGATCCATACTCATCAAAAAGACGCATAAGATCCCCAAATTGCCCATGCAAATCACCAAATATCTTAATAGGAGCCCTGAGCTGTAGTACACTAGGTTCACTGGCAAATATTTTCTCAGCACTGTCACAAAGATCTGCTATCTCATTGCAATCCAAGAAAAACTGTCTGCGAACTGGAGGCTTCCAACCACGAGGTCTCAGAAGATGAGCAATCACCTGGGAATGCAGAAGACAGGACATGAGGCTACAACTTCAAGATAACCAATTTACGATAAGCAACATTAAAAAAAATGGACTCATCATGATAGACAAATAGTCAGAACAATTGGATTAATTACCTATAGATTATTGTTTGCATGGTTACAAACTTGCTGGAAAAAAATAAATAAAACAATCCAATTTTATAACTTAGAAATATAACCATTTGATTAAAATCCCATGCATTCAGAGAATTGTGATTTCTTCTTTTAGTATGTGGAAAGCACTTGATTCCATTATGGCAAAGTTCAAATTGGCAAACCTCCAGTGGACAATATAATGCAAGAAGAAAGCAGAGCTTGAAATTCTATTCAATTTGCAGAGCTTGAAATTCTATTCAATTTGACTAAAGCACATAGCACGTCATTAGCAATCATACTGATGATCTTCTATATAATAAAAAAGTTATAAATCTGTACAAGCATTGTATTTGATGAAGTTTACTGTGTTCTGGAGAAGGAAAGGAGTACCTTCTTGGGTACACTGTTGATAGACATTTGTCGATCTAAAAGTTTCCTAGCTGCTGTTGCACTTTCTGGGGTACCGTAACTGACTCGTCTGCCTTCATTTTCAAACTGATCGATTGAAAGCTGTCTGACCATGCCACCTAAAGCCCCACCAGTTTCTGCAGCCACGACGACCTGCAAACATATTGATGGCATATAATGACCCGAATATACAACTTTGGTACGACTGAAAATGAAATTTACTTAATATCATTGTTATATTCTGATACTAACAGCACGGTGATGAAGCCGAACTCCAGCTGAAGCAGGACTGTCTGATACTGCAGAATCAGGGTTAATCAAAGTAGATATCTGTTTTCCAGTAGGGGTTGCCTCTGCCCCACGGTCTCTATCAGGCAGCTCAATTTCCTCATTAACTTGCCTAGCTTTAACAGCAGCTAACGTAGCAGTAATTGCCTCGGCTTCTGCTGCTGCAGCCTCAACTAAGTAATCAACACCTTTGCTCAGTCTTCTGCAAAACATACGAATTTAACATCTGAATTTTAAGCCACTGAAAAGCAAAGGGCCCGTTTGGTTTGTGTTTCAGTTTTAAGGTTTTTAATTCATTTTCAATTTTCTGTTTTGAGTCTGTTTTATGATTTTTAAAAAAATGTTTGGATTGTCTTCTTGAAAAATTATTTTTCAAAACAGAAAACTAGAAAAGACGTTTGGTTTAAAATTTTGAAAATTTATTTTATGACATTTTATTCTATGAAATTTGATTATTCAGCAAAAATAGAACAATTTTATATTAATATATTATCAAGTAATATAAACATTTTATAGTTGGCGAATCTTACAATATTTTTCTCACTACAAAAGTAAAATAAAAAAATAATAATAAACTGAGTAGTTGAAAATGAGTAGAAGAATGAGAATGAGATTTTTAATGAGAATCAAACGGGGGCTAAGATCTCAAATTATTTTTTATAATTTTATTTCTTAGAATTTTTTTATTTAATTTTTATTTTAGAATTTTTTTTAGAATTTCAGATTTTATTTTTTCAAATTTTATTTTTTTACGATTTTTTTAATATTAAATTTGTTAGAATTTTTATTTTTATTTTTAAAAAATTTTAAGTTTTAAAATTTATTTAAATAAAATTTCATTAAACACTTGTTTTCTATGTTTTGAGTGTTCAAAGTTTTCATCGAAAACACTCAAAAGGTCAAAAAGAATTTGAGCTTTATGTTATAAGTTTATCTTTGTTTTCGAAACACATTTTTAGAAATATCAAGCCAAACATGTTTTCAATGTTTTGTAAAATTGAGAAGTTAAAAGTTAAAACTGCTTGAAAACAGCAAACCAAACGCATTCAAAATTACTGATCGATTTATAAACCACAGAACATAAACATATATAAATATTTAGTAGGAAGCTTACCGAGAACCTTGGAGCATTGCATTTTCTGTGCTTATGTCTGTATGCACATCACCATTTACAGGCGGAGCAACAGGACTTCCTACCACAACCGCACCATCAACACTAGGATCAGGCACCAATGACCTTGTTCTATCATCTGCAAATCCATATTTACCCAGTAACCTCCCTTGCTGCACATTTGATGCAGCAGCTGCAGCCGCATGAGAAGCTGCATTAGTAGTTTCAGCAGCAGCAAGGTCTTCTGCAACAAGTAGGTCATCAAGCAATACCCCTGCGGCAGCACATAACAGAAGATACACGTTGAGAAAGCTAAAACAATTAAAAAAAGAAAAGAGGAAGGTAATATATGATCTAGACCCCTGAAGTAAGTATACAACAGAAATCTTTAAAAAAAGGTGACATTCATCTTACTAGTATTTTCATACTGGAAACAGAAATAGGTTCCATACTAAAGCAGGGAGACAATAGACACAAACATATGAAGGAAGTTGACTTATTTAACATAACCAAAGAATGATGTTCCAGAAGATGGCCTTGGATAACAGCAGATCACAGTCTAAACTAACTTTTCAGCATGCCATTAGTAGGAGGCAAGACAAATAACAATCTGACTGCTGCCTTTCCTTTCAAGTCATTAAACCAAATGGACGGCCAAAGATTGATGTCTATAAATCTTCAAAAAATGCTCAATTCTACAAAATCTCAAAAAACCTGGCTGTCAATTAACTATGTAAAAACACAAAAAACATACTACAAGTGTGTACCATCATCCTAACAAGCAAACAAAAATTATATCAAGCTTCCAAACTTGTGATAATACCTCACCGCACTTCTTTCAGAATCAGTGGCAAGAAAATAGAGTCCTCTTGTTGTTTTGTTGTCAGACCGTTATACATTACAGAGTCCACACTCAAGATCTCAGGATCTGAAGTGAAGTTCTGTGTATTGACATTTAGGTAGTCCTAGTTGTATCCAAAGTTCAAATCCATTCACTTGTGCAACCCCTTAGGAACATGGACCATGGTTCTTAACATGCTTAGTGAAAACAACGTAATGAAGGTTCAGAGAACTAACACATCTCTTCCTCAAGTGTGTGTCAACACGAAGATGTGTGTGTTCACTATGTATTTCAAATATTTAACCACAAACTGAATGAATTTTAGTAGCAACAAACTCAATGCGATACATAAGCTCAATCCTGATCAAAAACCATTTTCATACAGAAGTATGCCCAAGGAAGGAAAGGATTGTATTACTTTCTAACTAACCTAGAAGTGAGTTAAAGCATTAGGATTTTCAATTGCATTATAATTTTCGAGGAAAAATCATTCATTTTCTATTTCAAACATTCAGCTTGAAAAGTTCTCACCCTAGAAATCCAGTAACTCTAACTTTTCCAAGTACAGTTGATGATTTCTAGTTTTATATTAGATCCCACGAAGAGCTAATAAATACTGGGAATAAGGAATTGTGTAAAACATCTTACAATTACATTTAGTTCAAAGAGTGAAAGCTATAACAATAATAAATGACCAGATCAACCATAATAAGCTAGTCATATTAAGCATTTATATAATGTCCTGGAAAAAAAGACACAAGATTCAGAACATAAGAGACATCGCTCATACGGATCTCCCAAATTTTTCCTAAACTATGATATTGATTGTTACGTGATTACTCAAGTTATCGGAGATGCAGTGTCACAAGAAACACTAGTAACAAATAAAATAAAAATAACATATCTTGTTGATGCAGCAGTATCATGTCTTACCACCACGAAGACCGCCGTAAATGAAGATCAAGTCGCCAACAGCAGCAGCAGCATGCCTACAGCGTCTTGTTAATTCAACTGTTGCATCCCCACCAGCAGCATCAGCACTGTATCTGCCAGTCCTCGCACTCGTAACAATAGACTTTGTATCACACCAAACTCCTGCTGCAGTATCCAGAACTGCACAGAAAAAGGAACGTGCAGATATTATTGAAAAATTGATGCAATACACATCTTCTTCTAGGACAACTCAAATTTTTGGTACTGCAAGGGAAAAAGGAGAAAATCTTTATAAAAACATAAATAACGAAAGTACCAGCCACACTTGATGAGTCTTCTACCATGCGTCCACCTCCAAGTGCACCTCCAGATACATGAAGACGCGCATTAACAAAAACCTAGAAATGCCAGTATATAACTATTAAGTTTTAGCCAGAGAGAGAAGAGTTCTTTGATTTTTAAGTAGTCCTATATGCAGATGAAGTTTGTCACGATGAGTGATTAATAAAAGAACTCACTGCTGCATGCTGATATCTGGGAGATGGTGAGACACCAGGAGCAATGGCCCATTCCCATCGACCGTCTCTATGTTTGGCAAGCCCATGTGCACTTGCCAGCGGCTGCATAAGAACATTTGAACAGAATGGGTCAACAAAGGACCATAGACAGTTTTGACGGATTGTCTCTTCTGTTAGTTGTCATCTTCATTGTTATCCACTTTACCGAAAAAATTTCCAAACATTAGAGGTGTCACAAGAACAACCTTTCCAGGTAATTTATGCAACAGTGTCTGTGTTTGCAAGTGCTTGTACTTTTATAATTAGGGAAAGAGTGTCTAAACTGCTAAATTAATACTTAACTATCGCCTTCACAACAAACTCAGTGCTCTATTCTGCTATTGCTATAAGTATACTAAACTGTTGTAATTTTCATGTACTACTTTTAGCTTTCAATTGTATCCCTAAATACTAACAAACAGCCCCGTGAAATAATAACATAGTCAACAGAAAAGAGCGTACATATACATACATAAAAAACACGCATAAAAAAGAAAAAGAAACTAGTGTTCCCTCTTCATTTAAATAGACCAGATTTAGGACTAAAGCACTAGTTAGGAAGGAATATTGAACCCCATGAGAAATTAGCAAATAGAAACATCAAATGAAGAGGAAAATGTAAAGAATCACACATTCAAAGCAACCTAAAGAAAGCAAAGGACAAGTGAATCCAGGTATATCATAATCATCAATGACGTGAAAGTTTCAGAAATCACACTAACCACGCTACTTGCATCCCTCCCTCCACATAAAAGAAGAAGACCATCGGAGCGTGCACTTGCAGTTGCATACCTGGGAAAGGTGATGGGCAAGCAAAAAATCAAGATAACTTCACTTTATACAAACACAGACAAGATTTTCATAGTATAATTATTGAAAAATTAAAAAACTACTAACGAAGACGTGAATGCGCACATCAACCACTTCAATATCATTTTTCTATTTTGAAAGTCAATGTAGAGATGAAGTACCATGAAGGAACAAAGTCAGCCAATGGTACATTAAAAAGTATTCAGCATTTAACAACCCCATAAAGAAGCCAACTTGGTGCCAGGCTTGGTCAATCTAATATTTTATTTTTCTACCACGTCAAATAGAACCAGTTCTGAGCCCATAAAAGTTTTCCAACCTAGCAATGCATAAAAAGACCCGAGCATTGCTCCCTAAAAGACAACACGGTTTCAAATACATGACCTGAATATTTGTACTACTAAAAATTTAAAACAATTCACGTGACATCCTGAAATTTTAATTCTAAAAAAATCCACAAACTATCTATTTTCACCACATATAAAACCAGCATATTCAAGGATGCAAACATCGCATGTATGCATGTAAATACCACCTTTTATTAATTTTTAAAATGTAAACCCGGTACTTACAACAGAAAATGGTGGAAATGGTCATGTTAACTGTAAATACAACTATTTGTCAACAGCAGAGGACTAAAATGTGTTCATTATCGTACTACTTTTTTAGTTGTAAAATACAGAGAAAAGCAAAATACAGATCATATGACAATTGTGAGCTCATGATCCGAGTATTTATTTATTTGAAAAGAAGCAAACATCGTTAGCTCTTTTATACAAATCAGAAGAGCATCATTTCCCACAAACACATACTAGTTATTTCCCCAAAGAACGTGCTTTCTCGACAAATATCCATATGCTGTTATTGTGTTTCTATGTAACACCACTAACGGATTTAGGCCTAACTAACTGCAAATATGAAAACCTTATATTGACCAGATAAGTGAACGTCATAAAATTGATTAGGCATGTAGATGAAGTAGACCACACAATGAGAAGCTCAAACCATTACAAGCCAAAGAATCAGTTTAATGCCCTTATCCAGACCACCCAAACAACAATAATCCCATCATATTCTGAAACAAAAAGGAGAGATCCATGTCATAAGATGATCCGATTAGCAAGCTATTAAATCCAGTTAACTTCCATTGATATTTCCATTTTTATGATTTTCAACTATCCATGACAACAGAAAATTTGCAAACAATTACAATCAAACATGTAAGCAAATTCTAAAATATATATTCACACAAAAAAAGAGAAAAAAAAGGAAAATCCATCCGAGTGTTCTCCCAATTGACTTTATGCTTTCCTCAGTGATCGAAAATTCATGTGCGATAATAAAAGACAAAGGATTAAAAAAGTTCTGACAAATTTAACGAAATTATATGCTGATAATGTAATGAAATAAAAAGGAAATGCTGCCTAAACAGAAGGAGAAGTAAAAAGAACTAGTGCTAAGGTTGAAGAGAAAGTGGTAAAGACTTACATGCATGGAGGTGGACCTTCACCTTCTGGTTCCAGTTTTCGCCATTCATATGGCTTGGCAGCAGTGTCCAATGCCCATACATCAGCTAAAGCACGTTTTCCTAGAGATCATGCACAAAATTATTGCTCTCTGAATTTAGAAAACAGTACAAGGGAAGATATGGAGCATGATACTGACCATCATTTCCACCAATTGCCATGAGATACCTTTGACCCACCAAAGCCATGACGTGCCCATAGCGTGGCCCTGGTCCAGGACCTTGGACGGCAACCCTAAAAGAAGACATTAATAAAGATGTGCATGCATTTATTAATGCAAGATGCACATTTCATGTATTTATTAATGCATAAGTGTGCATTTCATGCATTTGTCTCCAAAATATGCATATGCATGCTATTCCAAAGAGGCTAACCTATGCCATCTCGGCCTTTGCTGTGTGAGGTCCAGAACATGAAGATCTTCTGCGGACAAACCGGCCGGACCAATCCCACCCTGTGAATGACAAACACATTGAAATAACATAAAAAAAAAATTATTAGAAAAAACAAAAAATACAACCGGAATTTCTCAATATCAATCCACCTGTCAACAAACCTGAATAACAACCATAGTACCCACAGCAGTTGCCACATGAGCAGCCCTTGGTGTAGGTGGCTCTCCAATTGGGGTAAGTCTAAATAGTAAATTAAAGCATGGAACCTTATTACAACAAATTCAAAAAACTAAGATACGTCACCACTAGACCAGAAAATAGATTACGAGTTCTAATGATATAAGTTATGAACTTAAGCTCACCGAGACCATTTATTTGTTAATACATCATAAGAATGCACATCTGCAGTAGCCCCAGCCAGCCCTGCAATTAAATACATTCTCAAATATCATAGATATAAAATGAGTTAAAGTTCAATTTCAATTATTAACTTAAAAACAGTTAGGCACTATTCTTACTCACTTTTCAATAAGTTAAATGAGCATTCCCTAAAATTACAATCCACCAAAAGACATGCTTCACTCAATTAAAGAAACCTAATCATCGTTCCTCAACAAGAGTCTCTTTCTATTGTATTTCCAAGTAATGTCTTTGACTCCTAGGGCCTGTTTGGTACGGCGTAAAATCCAATTAAAATTGAAAATATAACCGTAATTGGATCCCATCCGTCTAATAAAAGTCAACAATAACGACAATATTTTCAATTTTAATCCGATTTTAACCTCTACCAAACACCCTCCTATTTTCTTTTCCAGCAATAATTAAAAGGGCAATCCACTCTCTGTAATTTCACTAGAATTTCAACCAAAAATTAGTTAAAGCTACTCTTCAGCACAGATAAACTATGAAATCCCTCAATATCTTCAACTCCTACAAGTCAATATGAAGAGATAGATAAGAATTCACTTTTCACAAATTTCAAACTTGAAATCAGATAAACACTCTCTCAACAACCTCAAACAATTTAAGCTAGAATCTTACACTGAACCTGTAAATGTACTCCCATCCTCATCTCAACTTCCTTTGTACATGTGACTACTTGAAAAATTAAATCAACACCTCACTTAAACTCCAACTTTACTACATAATAACTTTGCATGCACACTACAAAAGCAAAGTGAGTGTAACCCAAAATCCAAGAATTCCAAGCAAAAGCATCCAAATTTAGGCACTTCACTTAATCCAATTTCAAATGTAAGATACCAAAAATGTTAGTTCAATCAACTCTACATTACTAAATTGCCAATTTAATTAATAAATCATTTTTCTACATTACAATTAGAATTAACAAAACGAAAAATCTCAAAAAGAAAATTGAGAGGATTTCAAAAATTGAAAGAAACATACGAATCCCAGCACTTCCAGCCGAGGAAGGAGTTCCTGAGGCCCCCGAATTCCCTTCAAGGGCCGTGGCCCCACCAAACAGAATCAATCTCGGCCCAAATCCAGGACTACCCTCCTCCCCAACTGCCTGGACAGCAGTCAACGTGTGGCCACACCTCGGCCCCGGCCCATCCTCCTTCTGCTCAATTATCGCATTCACCAAGCTGTAAGTCGGCGCGCACCGCGGCCCTACCACCACCGCTCCACCACTATTACCATTATCACTATTATTATTGCTCTGCTGAACAGACGGAGATTGGGATTCGGCAGGCTGGTCAGGGCCGTTGGCTGTATTAGTCTGGGGCGATGGATGGTGATCGAGCTCAACACTAATAGCCGAATCCACTTCCATCACTAACTTAAAACCCTAATTCTTAACCTCTACAAAGTAAGATCAAAGCTCGAATTCTCGACGATTCGTCATTTTCCAAAAGCCCTAGCTTCGATCCTTCAATCTCTGCAAAAGATGAACAGGAACACCAAATTGACGGCCAATCAGAACACGCGCTTTCTCTTACTAAAGCAATTTGCTTTCTCTCTCTATAGATTCAAATGATCTCTCTCCTCTCCCTCTACAGAAAGAAAGGTACGGAAAGACATAATTTAATTTTTTTATTTTTTATTTTATTTTCTGAATTTATGATACGGTTTAGTGTGTGTACGGCTGGGGAGACTCCGACAAGTACCGTATACTTAAACTCAAAAGACGGCGGCATAACGAAATTTTAGTAGTGGCAAATCAGTAAATTACACTAAGGTATAACTTTTAAAGAGTGGTGTACAACATTGAGAGATTGTATGGTTTAGTCTTACTCGGCCATGTTTGGTACCTATTAAAATTTTCATTCTCAACATTGAAAGATTGTATGGTTTAGTCTTACTCGGCCATGTTTGATACCTATTAAAATTTTCATTCTCACTTTTCTACTCATTTTCAATCATACATTCTTCAATAAAATAATATTTTCATCACATCAATAACTTTTCTTTTCTTTTTCAACCACACATTCTTCATCAATCTACTATTCCAAAATACATTTTTCAAAATAATGTGGCTCAAACACACCATCAATTTGACGTAAAAGAAATCATGAACAATATCGAACCTTTATGAAAAATGACGAAAGCAAACAAATTTTATTTTTCCTTTTGTTATTAAAGTACAACTGTTAATTTTTTTGTGTGAGCGCAACGTTGTGAATTTCGAAAATATTCGAAGTTTTTGAAATGACAAACTAAATACGTTCTTACCTTTTTCAAAATTTTAAGATTTATTGCGGTGGATATTTTCTGATACGTTCTATTTTGTCAAAAATCATGAATCGATCAACAATCGTTTTCTTATATAAGTAAGACATCATTTTCTCTATTTTAAAGTGAAGGAGGAATTGACCATTAAAGAGAATAAAAATTCAATTAAGATGATATCAATTCATTTGTATTAGGGGCAGTAACGGTCAAATCAAGTTCAGCTCGTGTTCAAATCTTACGTCTCGGCCTTTGGTTCCAAAGCCCAAGGACTAAGTCGAGTCGTTTGGGCTCATTTTTAAAATTAACAAAAGAAGTCTTTTAAGAAAATTAATAAATTAAAAAAATTAAGCCCATAAGTCGACCCGGAGGTGGCTCGAATTGTTTCCCACTTTTATTACATTTCTCAACTTATATTATATTTTGGAGATTTTATTCTAATAGAAAAAGGATTTTCGGAGTGGGTTGTGTGAGATTGGAGATATGAAAATGACCTGGCCTGACAAACACGTGGGGTTGGGAGCTGGCTTTGGATAGATATTATAAATAATAAATATAAATTTTAATCGGCAGCCTAAAAACATTAGGAAAAATTGCACTACTAGTCCCTAATCTTTTAGAGGGAAGAAACTAATCGTATCAAATTATCACATATCACTTCATTTTTTTGGTCACTGGTGCAAGTTGAAACAAATCTAGCCTTATAGAATTAGACGGAAAGAGATCAAGTAACGATTTAACACAATTCGAATTATTTCCATCTTGACAACTATATGTGAAAATTGAAATGAAAATTAACTTGCTATTAAAGAAGAAGAACGAGAACCAATAATTCAGCTACCCATTAACCTGCCCATGTCAATAATCAATCCGGGTATGATAACCATAATTCAGTGATTTTAACCAAGTCGATAACCGGTCTTGATCTGAAAACCGTGCTTCGAAAATTCCGAGACACCAATTATATGTTTGTTCAAGTGACACAAAAAGTTTTGTCCATATCCTGCCCATGAATTTCTTGAAGTTCTTTAGAACACATCATGTGGCAAACATACCACGCCTCTAAACATAGAAGGCCCCAAATAAAGGCATCATGCAGACACGCGCTCACATGGAGAGACAAGACGCAAACATATAGGGAGACAACTTATAACTTATATATAGGTGGGGCCACGATTCGATCTTTTACATGACAGGTCACAACATCACGCGAGTTTAGATGAACCGACACATTTTGACACATATAAATATGAGAATATAATTATCATGCAGTAAAAAACATGTACACAAATCACCTCATGACAGTATAGATGATAAAAAATATAAAAATACTGAGCCCCTGTTTGGTCCGGACGATGAAAGTCAAATAATCAATATTAATCACATTTTTTATGGGTTCCACAACTTTTCAATCACACATTTCAAAAATTTCTATTACAATCTATTAAAAATTTAATTTTAATCCCCACCAAAAACCCACTAAGTTTAGTATAAGAGATGTA
>CAIGRL010082221.1:0-21740 GCA_903798325.1 Fraxinus xanthoxyloides
AAGGATTTACTTGATCATTGTATCAAAGAAATTAATGATCTCCTTGAAAAGGGTCTTATTCAGCCAAGTAAATTTCCTTGGAGTTGTTCGGCATTCTATGACAATAATTCTGCTGAAATCGAGCGTGGAGCTCCACAACTCATAAATAATTATAAACCTCTCAACTTAGCTCTTCAATGAACTCGTTATCATTCACCTCAAAAGAAAGATCTTCTGAATAGATTATTCAAAGCTTGTATCTTCTCAAAATTTGATATGAAATCTAGTTTTTGGCAAATTCAAATCAAAGAAGAAGACAGATACAAGACTGCATTTAATGTTCCTTTCAGACAATAGAGTTAAATGTTATGCCTTTTGGTCTCAAAAATGCTCATTCTGAGTTTCAAAAAATCATGAAGGATATTTTCAATTCCATTCTCAAATGTTATCATTGTTTACAATGATGATATTTTAATATTTTCGGCATTTCAAGCATTTGTATACATTCATTTAAATTATTAAGAAAAATGACTTAATAGTATTTGCTAAAAAGGTTGCTTTGTGTCAAACGAATATTAGGTTTTTAGGACATAATATTCATTTAGGAACTATTATTCCTATTCAATGAAATCTTGAGTTTGCCGACAAATTTCCCAATCAAATCCTTGAAAAATCTAGTCTTCAAAGATTTCTTGGTTGTGTCAATTACGTGTCAAACTTTATTAAAGATATTAGGCTGATGTGTGCACTTCTTCTCAAAAGATTACAAAAGAAGTCTGATCCCTGGAGTCACGAGTATACTTTAACTGTTCAAAAAGCTAAAGCAACTGTCAAAAGCATACCTTATCTTTCAATACTTGACCCACAAGGCTAAAATATTGTTGAAACTGATGCCTTTGATATAGGGTATGGTATAGTACTAAAGCAGATTCCAAAGATGTCAAAACAAGAACAGTTAATCAGATTTTGCAGTGGAATCTGGACTGACCCTCAAGGAAATTATTCTACGATTAAAAAAGAGATTTTTCAAAATTTCAAGATGATTTAATCAATAAATAATTCATTTTAAAAACTTATTGTAAAGCTTCAAATGATGTTTTACAAAAAGACGTTAAAAATCTTGTTTCAAAACAAATTTTTGCAAGATGGCAAGCTATTTTATTTTGCTTTGATTTCAAAATTCTATATATACAAAGAAAATCTAACTGTCTTACAAACTTCTTAACTAGAGAGTTCTTGTAAAAGAAGAGTGTTGAGTAAAACACTTATGAGATATGAATTTCTCTTCTTCCTCTAAGAAGAAGAATAAGCAAAAATCCTCAATTCATTTACTTACGATTGATGATTATATCTCAAATTCTCATTCTTCATCTACAATTTCCCAAAAAACTACATCAGCTTCTACTCAAAAGGAATCCTCAAACTTCCAAAAAAGTTGTCCAAACAGGATCTGGTAAATTACCAGAAATTAATCCATCTCAAATTACCTTTCATTATTTTACAAAACCTTTGTTTCTACCCATTTGTGAAATGGAAACTTCATGGATTCATAAATACTCATCCCTTGATGAATGTCCTCAAGACTTTTTGCTTCAAAATTTCCATTTCCTACCAAAAAATATTCAATCATATATAATTTGTTTCTCATGATCACAACTCATTATGATTAACAAGTTTTTAAGATTTGGATCTACAAATTCTATTAATTTATTTATCAAAATAATAATTCAATTAAATTATAGATTTGCCATAAATAATGTAATAATTATATGAAAAGCATTTACGTCCAAAATAGATTGGATCTAAGGAACAACACTTACACCTCCCACCCAACAAAGTGGCTAGAGCTGAAGTCTTTAGATGCTTCAATTATGTTTTCGTACAACCATCTTCCCATCGAAGCTCCAAATAGTTGTAAAAAGTTTTGTTGGATTTTCCGGATCATCCCCGACAATCATTTTACTTGACCGTGAAACTACAAAATGCCAATAACCGCAATTAAAAGTACTATGCCTCCCAAGACTAGAAATATAGTTAATACCAAGTCTCTTCAACTTTTTCAAACTCATAACATTGCTACACTAGACCTTATTATTCCTTAAATAATCTAATGAAGCATTCTGAAATGATTTGATATGTGGGAGACCCTTCCAATTGAGTGTATGATATATTGATGAATGTTAAACTCAAAGTTGGCTAAAACTAGATGGGATAGAACCTGAAAATTCATTGTCTGAAAGATTCAACTTTTCAATACCTTGATGATAAATGTATCACTTATCTAGGCCGTTAAACGAGATTAATCTTAATAAATTTGATGACTTAATTAGATGTTAATTTTGTTTGTTAGGTAAACCTCGAGACAAATTGGTGAAATTGGAAGAAATGAGCGAAAACGAAAGAAATTCAAAGTTCGGGATCATATTGCAAACATTCAATATTTGATTTGGACCACAAAATGATAAGTGAAGTTTTTTAGAAGTCAAAAGTACAATCAAAGGATTTTCACAAATCAATTTCCAACCGTTAAAAAGTGTATTCCAAATTTTTAGTCAGAGATTGGACCCATTTTTCGGATAGCAAAGTTAGAATTGGAGAAATTCTTTCTACTCTAGATAAATTGTAGCATTTTGAGTTAGCTTTTCAACACACTTTGAATCACCCTGATTAGATATCGGGATAGAAAGTTATGATCAAAATGTTAACGATTGCGCATATATATAACTATGTGCGCCCAAAGGCAATTTTTCTTATTTGTTTGAAACTCTTTTGAAACCCAACTTAGACGTATCTTTTGACCTAATTTCACCTTATATACAAGACATGTGCAGCCATTGAAGAAACTCTATCTTGCATCTTCGTACACAATAATATCAATAAATTCATCTAGAAGAAGATGTCAATTTATTACTTTTGGGAGAGAATATCAAAGCCTAGCAAAGAGTTGAAACCAATTATATCATGATTTTTGGGAACTCGGTCTTGGAATTGAATATCAACATCTTTTGCATTCTTTCATGATCCGGGTGATGATTTTCCACTATTCTTCTTGTAATTTATTTAGAAGCATATTTGGTTAGATCCGTTTTTATATTGAATGAAGATGAATCATATTATTTATTTCTTTTAATTCAAGACTAGCAATTCTTGTGTTTCTTGATTAATTTTGCATACCTATTACATTATTTAATTACTTGATCACAAATTATATAATTAATTGCTTGTTGTAGTGTTGGGAAACTCCAAATAAGTTTAGAATGCGGCAAAATTAACATATGTATAATAGATGTTATGAAACTATTTATCACGTGTGCAATCATATAGATAATCTAAAATTTAATGCTTTCTAATAATTCGAATTTGAGCTAGGAATGAACTCGGGTCTTAATTAGAATAGAGTTAATTTATCTTGAAAAAAAAAAGTTAAAAACATTAGTTTTATCGATTGTCGTAAATGCATGAATATGGTTAAACTACATAATTGAGAATTGAAACTGATAGCAATAGGTGGACTCGAATTCCAATATAATTATTCATAAATTGATAAAATCACACTTTTACAGATTTCTGAGATTAATTTAGCATCAATCGAATCAAACTCTATTTTGTGTTACATATCTCAAATTCCATATATAACTAGTAAACTTGAATTAATTTTATTTCCTATGAGATAATAACTCTTAACTCATCAATTCCATTACTTGTAAATGATTCCGTACACTTGTGGAATTTTACCAAACACTTGACACTGCCCAAGCTCTTGCTATATAGTTCCAAATAGTGAATTTCGGCTAAGATCAAGATTTTGAAGAGCCTACAGTTTCCCAATCCAGCTGGAATATACCTATGAGTACATTTTTGCTCAACTTCAACTGTATCAAATTTGTGCATGTAAGAACGGTCTAAATCTCAATTAAATCATATCACGGCCTTTGCACATGCGACTTTATGGTACTAATTTTGCTTTTCAACTTAAGCTTATGTATATCATCTGAAGCATGACATCTTTAATAGATATTTGAATGACTTTCAAAGGCAATTGTGTTACTATAATCAAAGGATTTTAAAAAATTGGAAACAGATAGAACAAAAATAATGGATATCATAAAAGTTTAAACATGTTCAATTGGTTTTGCATGGTCCTACTACAACTTTGGAGTCATCTTCATGGTTTTTTATTTAATGTCAATTGGGAACATGTAAAAAGAAATGTTATAGTGATTATCATCGGTCTAATATTATGTGTATTGGAATTAATTTAAATACATTAGAGTTGGTTAAGCTTCTAATCTGAGTGTGAGTAATCTGTTTTTGAGTGGGAGCTATCTAAGAGCCATCTAGTTTCTAGGATTCTTGGTTTAGAAAAGTTCTTACTTATATGACTACAAAGAGGAATATCGAGGGAAGTGATGGAATTATATATAAATTGTAGAATTCTAACCTAATCTGGGATGTGGTGGAAGTTCTAATTGGACATTGAGTTTATTGAGAACATTCAGAATCTTTAAAACTAAGGAAGACTAATGAGTTTATGATTGATAAAATTCATTTTTTTTTTTAAAATATACTTAATATGAGTTTATTGTTGGATAAATTTTTTTATGATAGTGAGATTCACTTTTGTACGCCCGTGCTAACCGTAATGGTGTGTTTAAATTTAAAGTTACATCAAACAAACTTGGAAGTTGTACTTTATTCTCAAATGAGAATTGAATGGAGAGATCCACGAGATTCGACTTGAAGAACTCATGTTAAATGCCTTTTAGTAGTGTGATAATTTTATAGTTACACTCTTGATCTAATATAGTCATCTTAACATTGGTACTTGATTTTTAACAAGGTTTAAGTCTTGTAAAAATTTCATCATATGGATGAGAATCATTGTATATATGTAAAAGTCTAATTTTGGGCATCAAATGATACAAGTTGAAAATATGAAATTCATGATAGTTATGCAACTATCTTGTGTGTTGAGTATCTCAAGTATCATGATGAACCAAACACTTCATAGTATTTCTATGAGAGACATTTACAAAGAAAGTATCTTTGCGATATATCTACGCAAATAACGATATGTATTCATCGCATTCTGAAGATATCTAGAGATATACTTGTTGTTAGTGTCGAATCACTAAAATTGCGAAAAATGTGATACTTATTGCATCATAAAATCTTGATTGAGTTTTTGTGTGCACATAGATGAACAATTTCGAGTTCATGTATAATCTATTGTAGGGATTACGAGATAATGATTTTCATGCGCATATAAAGTATGTCGAACATGTTGAGATTGACTCACTCACACGAGTAATCGCCTTAGACACTTATGGATGTACTGAGATGAAACACAATGATCATGTTTTATACATGATCCAATCACCTTGATGAGATATCAAGATAAGATTACAAGAAGTAATCAATATGGATTTCGCTATTCATTAGACATAATTTTAGGGCCATATCGAGTTCTCAATTGAAAGTTGCCTACATGAATAAATGTAATGAGAACTCAAATTAGGTATTGGGAAATATCTGAACTAGGATCTACACAGTATTATTTATTTATAAAGATATATGACATATGCCTTAGAAAATGGAAAAAAAAACACTGTGATAAGTGTTTCATATCATATGTACTTTACGACCAATATTGGACAAATGAGTAAAATGGTTATTTACTTCCTCATTGTGTGAGATCTTGAAATTTATATGACACTTGACTTTCATGAGATTTTATTTCAGTGTTGCTATTTTAGCATGTTGTCAGTGATTATGATTGATTCGATTTGATAAGACATTTCTAGGAAAGTGATTGATTTAAAGTTGACGGATTTCATTAGAAAAGGAAAACTATTTTGACCAACATTTATATTTGTGTTCATCAAACAGATTAATTGTGTTTAACTATTTAATGTATATAACACTATTGTGAATACAATGATACGGTGTGAGGTTCATGTATTTTCCATAAATATTCGAGGGATCGAAAATACTTGAATTAATTTTAAAAAAAGAGTGGGAGCTATAACGAGATATAAAGTTCTTCTAATAGATCTATTATATATCTATAATAAGTTTATAGTATCGTGAGTTCTAATATTAGTTGTTGGCTATACGATCTATTTGCCGTATAAATTTTTGTTAGATATGCATTGAGAAGGGTCTAATGTAGGATATTCATTGTCACTTACGGTTCGGATCAAACCTATCATGTGCGAGTGAGAGATGTTGAAAAATACGGATTATCGATCTGTTAGGTGACCCGACCCACAATATATCAAAAATAGATGAGAAAATGTTTTGAATGGAATTCAAAACCATAACTTCCCTCAACTCCCTACAACTCTCAAATAACTCCCTACAATCTCCTGCTTGATATTATGGAAAAGAGGAGGAAAGAAAATCGTAGAGTTTCGTATGAAAATTGACACCAAAATAAAACAGTGTCGACAACCATATTTTTTATATAATATCTCACGATAATGGGCACCTAAATTGCGGTTAATAAAATCATTCCATGGTGATCAGAATTGGGATCATTAACGTACAAGAAAAAGCAAATTTGGAGCTTTAAGATACAAGGAAATTCAACAATACAAAGATTTTGAAATTCATTCTTTCAATGCAATAAAAGCAAATTTTGGAGCATCAAGATACAAGATGATTCAACCTCACAAAGATATTGAAATTCATTCTTTCAAATAAGGATTCTCGACCTGTAATTCATGTTAAAAAAAATGCGACTTCTTATAGTAAGTGAACAAGAAATAAAGACTCAACTATTTAAGAGTTACTCGACTATTTGATGACCAAGATAAATATTTTGAATAAACGTAGCACTACGAAAGGAAATTAGAATTAAATAAAAGGAAAACCAATCGAGAAACTTCATTACGCCCTGAAGCAAAGAATACTGGTCGAGCAAATCGCATTACACACAAGTTCAACATAAAAAAATATATCTACATTCTACAGAGAAATATGCATTTACAATTTTCTAAACATCTGTGTTATTGCTAAGTACGTTCTTCACATATTACAAAACTTTGCCAGATATACATGCTTATTCTGCAATGGCAAACAGCAAGATCTTTCTTACTGCCATTTCTACCATCTTTAAATTGAGTTTCTAGATGTTTATTTATACATGGAAATCACTATTTGCATCTCTGAACCCGTCTTTAACCTGAAAATATACGCTCTTAATCAGACTTCTAGTGCCTGAAATAACAAATAGAGAAAAGGGAAGGTATATTACCACATCAACTAAAAGCTTAAGCTAGTCTAATAGAGAGGAGACACATTTCTTTATTTAAGTTGAACATTCAACACGTCACTTCGAAGTGCACGTTGGACTCATTTTTATTGATGGCCTCGCACATGTACTATTTTCACCGCCGATTTTGCTCGGTGGCTGGGAATGCTCGACCTTTTAATTTATCAGATAAACTACTAGGAGCTAGTCCTTGGGAATAGCATAGCAACAGGTAGGTAAAAATCGGACAAAATAGATCCAGTCCAAGAGACAAATCAATAGGGAATGATGCTACGTAAAAATAAGAATTCACGGGAATCGTGTTTGATCATTGGATATCAAGAGAAAGAAATAAGAAGAAGTGTTCTCAAAAGAATCTCCCAAAACTTGAACTCATGACCCGTGTGTGTTTTGATACTGTGTTGCCATGTCATCTAGAAGCTAAAGCTGATAAGAGAGGAAGGACGTTTATTGATTTATATTTAGTCTTCAATGGTATCTTTATTCACCAGAAAACAACTTAGCATAAGCTGTGTACAGAAATTACCAGGCGAAATTAGAAAAGCATCAATGTACAACTCCTAGACTTTCTGAACTTGCTCTTCGACTTGCAAGGCTTCTAAAATGCTATTAACCCACCTGCAAGAGAAGGATAAACCCAGTGATATTTAAAATATGTTTGATATGCACTAGTGAACATGACTAAACAATGAACACTAAAATTAAAAATATTTTAACTTCCTTTTCTCCTTTAATACTATATAGTGTTGTGCAATCTACTTTTCCAAAACATGCCATCATTATCCACAATTATGCACCGATACAAAGCATATACAAATAAAATAAATCTCCGTCCATCGTAAATTTATGTCACGTGCTTGTATTCCTTCTAAATTATCACTTAAATAGTGAACTCTCCAACTATATCACGCATGTCTCAAACGGAAAATAGATGGTGCTTTTTCCCACTCCTAGAGCATAGAGATATAGACATTTGCATTAGAAACAACTTCAAGTATATGCATGATTTCCCAAAAGTTCCAAGCGGATAGTTGATTACCCTTCAAGGCCAGGATTGGTTGGGAAATACACATTCCTCAAGCCCAGATTTTTAGCTGCTAAGGCAGTTGTCTCACCAATACATGCAACAGAATTGCTCCACTGTTGTGATTTTGGGATAAGATTTATCCAAGCACTGTAAAGGAAGATATGCAAGCAATTGTTAAATGATAAAGGATAAAAAGGACAAGAGAAGGTAAAAAAAAATCATAGAAATCTGTAGAAAGGAATATTGTTTCGAGAAAAGCATTCAACGGTAATGTCCAAAAGTAGTAAACTGTAGTTAATACATTCAGTAACACACACAAGTTCCTGCAAGTGAATTGGTAAGAAAAGATAGTAATTATTGTTGGAAAGAGTGTTGGGCTTGGTACAACTTAAGCCACTCCAACTAAGATTCACAATAAAAAACACTCAAAATGAGTCCAAAAATTATTCACAAAAACAACCTACACAACTCAGAAGAAAACAACTAGACAGTTTAACATATTTCACATTTTCTGATTGCCTATCTTGCATACAACAATGAAACTCCTAATTTAGCAGTAGCAAGAGCACTGTACATCCAATCCATTTAATACGTGAACACAAATATGTATGTGAGTTTTGCTTATAGAATGGGTCCAAACTAAAAAAGGTTTGAATTCAACTCAGAAACTTTTTCTTCATCTTCATTAGTCCAAAATCAAAAGTATAGACTAATTTTCAACAAAAATACTACAACAGAAAGTATACCGAACTGCAGAAGGTGATGCTACAGAAACAACAGGAGTAGAAACCGCCTGTCCAAGAACCTTTTGGTCCACATGACTAACAGGTACCTACAGGAAATTATCAGAGGCCACCAAATTAACAGAAACACGATGAGAATTTGTTGTTCATCAATATTTAGTGACATCTAAACACTTGCAATTGATGCCTGTAACTGTAATATTAAATTTTCTTGTGTTACATTATGTGGAGGCAGAGTAAAATTTAAAGGTATCAATTACATGAAATTGATGAGAGATTAGAACATAGACAAAATTAGAGGAGTATCATACCGTTGTGTATGTATTGAACCTAGTAACCTCAAATCCACGCTTAGCAAGGCCTTCTTCTGAAACAGACAATTTCAATTACCAGGTTAAATCAGTATCATGTTAACTTGCTGACATAATAATTACAGAAAATATTATAATTTTGGACTAGTAGGATCTAACAAACGAACTCTACATACGTGAAACTGAGTCATATACATGAGTAGACCAGTTCCCACGAGTAAAAACAGAAATGCAAAGCATAACCTACATATTTCATCATCTAAAGGATCCAACAGGCAGTCTATAAATTTTCAGTTCTTTCCCATATTTGAAAGATTGATAATTTTGTTAAAATAGGCAGTCTAACTAAATTGCAAAATTGGCTTATCTTAACAGTGGATGTTAAATTTTAAGTACTCCATATTGAAACATAATAATTGAATTATATAACAGTTGAAGATTAAGCCCAAGTTTGGGCTCCATTAAACCAAAAATACAATTTTTCAAAACTCATTTTCAACAATACATTATCCAATAAATAATATTACATGTAAACCAAACCTTTCTACTTTTCAACCACATATTCTCCAAAAAATTACCTACGACACGATACATGTCCAATACGTCGACACGAGATTTTAAAAAAAAAGTATATAGGCTAAATATTATTCTCAGGAATATCCTCAGGATGCCACAACTTCTAAGTTTGACATTTGATTTGTTTATGGCGCATCTTCCATCATGACAATCCTGACCCAAATGGAACTTCCTTCATGTTGACACACATTGTGGAGAGCAAAAGGTAAAGGGAAAAATAAAGGTTAAAAAACCAGGCATACTGCACATACCAATCTCACCACTAGCTTTTGATGAAGCAGGATATAAGACAGTGCACCTTCCATTCTCATGCTTTGGAAGCTCCGAAGCCAGAACCTTCCCAGTTGCTGAAATTAGTAATGAAGTTATTCTTTATTCCAGCTGTCAATCATATGGACTTCGAGGCTCAACTGAGGCACACGAATACGATACAACAATATGCAAATGCTCACAGACATGGTTAATGCTTGCACAGAAACACATGTTCAGACTCTTTAATAATTAATAGGGTTTTATTGGTCTAACGTAAAATTAAAACTAGCATATTAACCTTTAGATGGTGCAAAGGCGACATCAAGATGTTGCTTTGAGAACTGCAAAACTTCAGTAAATATGCTTGCTGTACCAGCTCCCACTACTCCAATCTTAACTTTCGGAGATCCAGCAGCTCTAATGATAAAAAATTAGCATAATTGGATCAGTGAATCTAGCCAGTAACATGTAAAATAATTGACGAGTAATAAATAAAGAGAAAATTTGTTCTTCTAGGAACCTAAGTGTACATTTAGTATCACAGCAACATTTCGCGAAACTGATTGATATTGGCATTGTTTTCAATTTGTTTTGTTTGGAGATTTTTCAGCATTCTCATATTCTGAGTAGCATTATTTCCCTCTAGTTGTGTTTGGATAATTGTTTTTCATAATTCTCACATACATATTTCCAGAAAACATAATAGAAGATTTAAAAAGCGCTGCCAAATATGCCAACAAAATATCTCCACAGAAAGTACACGATTAATTCAAAATTACAAGTACTTGCAATCCAAGAGAAAGTTTACTTCCAAGCATCAAGAAAAACCAGAGCAGCTTCAGGTGAAGTTATGACAATCCAGTCAAATGCAGTGTCTGCAGAATAGATAAGACAGAAAAAATCATAATGTGCACAAAGAAATTTTAGAATTTGAGAATGAAGTAACCGTCATGAAACATGCGTATGAGATGGTGGAGGGGGGGTGTGTGTGTTTGAGAGACTTTTAACTTCTATCTGATCACAACATTCATTTCAAAGCAACTAAGAATAAGAATACAATTTAGCAAATTACTTCCACAGAGACCAGACACACTAGAGCTGGCATTCACTCCAAAGCCAAAGATAATAATAATGTGCACAAAGAAATTTAATCCATGTGAATTTACAAGCTGTGATTGGATAACCTCGGTACGTTGTGCCTAGCAGCCCAAAAGAAGGAGCTATCTCCTCTCCACAAATCTAAATGAAATTGAGGCCAAGATATTGACTATTTAAGGTCAATGAGGAATCAAGTTAGACAACCTATACAGTATCATCTTATGTGCACCCGTATGAACTGTCTTTAAAGATGCAAGACAAAACAATAATGATGCAAAACACAATAAGGATCACAGATTAACTGAATGAAGCAAAAGTTCTAAAGAAAACCTCACGATAAAAAAACTAGCTGTCTCTGAAATGCACATAACGTGAACAAATGCATAGAGATAATCTGAAACAATCTCCAATAACCATCAAGCGTGTCATAAACTTACCACTCAATACAGAGGGAAGTCTATCTGAATCAGGCAACTTCTTGTGCTGAATGAGAGGAAGCTCAAGACAGTCAATTCCATGTTTTGCCTGTATTACAGAAGACTAAGTTGTAGCACAGGTTATGGTTTAACAATGCAAAGATAACAGGCAAACATAGGGAGGTAATACACATCAAATCAGTATCAGTTGTCATTTGTATTAGCATCTTGAGAATATAATAGCATCAACATAGGATTAACCATGTGAAAAACGTGAATCATTATAAAAAATTGAAAGACCTGTGGAGCCACTACTAAAGCCCAACCCATGATCTTTACACAAAAGAACTTTCAAATAAATTTCTTTCCAGGTTGCAGGTGAAAAGTTTGATGAGTCACCACATGTTAAAACTCATCCATCTTAAATGATATTGACTCACATTACCCAGGGACCATAACAGAATGATGGAAATCCTAATAGATTATTATGATTATTTTCCATGATTAGATTCTTATTTTGGGAAAAGTTATTAACGTTTATTTACTAGATTTCCTAGGATTTTATTACATATTTATTTGCTAGGTTCTCTAGGATTTGATTCGATGTTTCTTATTTAAACAGATTTTTAAAAACCTCATATAAAGGAGGTTTATACATTGTAATAGATACAACTTTGATATAATATAAACTTGATATTCTCCCCCCTAAATTCTCTCTCTGTCCCTCTTCTTCTCTTTCTCTTCTCTTTTCTTCTTTCTTTCTCAAAATTCTTCTTGTTCATTTTCCTGTTGCCTTTTCTCCCTCTTCTTCCTCTCCTAACTTCTTCACTTTCTATCTCCTTCTCTCTCCCCCTCTTTTCTTTTTCCACTCCTCTCTCTTATTCTCTTCCATTTTTCGTTCTTCTATAATCCTACTATTTGGTTTCATTGAACTATACGTCAATTTGGTATCACAGAAAGTCGTTTTCCTTTGGCCACAAATTTCATGTTGAAATTCGAAACTTATACACATACATCCTTAGCCACCTTCAATCACCCAAAAATCTCCCCAGCCACAACTTAAAAGAAGAAAATCAGCTAGCTAAAGAAGGATTTGATGTCATACAGTCAATTTCATTATTTGGTCAGAAAGAAAGATAGCTCTTCTCTTTGCTAAGAACGGGAGTCGAGTTCTCTCATTTAAGGAGAAATAATAGAAATCCTTTCAAATTATTATATGATAATTTTCCATGTTTAATCTTATTTTGGGAAAAGTTATTAAGATTTATTTACAAGATTATCTAGGGTTTTATCATGTTTATTTACTATATTATTTAGGATTAGATTAAATGTTTACTATTTAGTATATAAAGGGGGCTTAAGCATTGTAATAGATACAACTTTGATGTGAAATAAACATGATATTCTCCTTCTCTTCCTCTTCTTCACTCTTTCTATCCCTCTTCTTCTTTCTTTCTCAATATTCTTCTTGTTCGTTTTCCTCTTCCTTTTTCTCCCTCTTCTTCCTATCTCCTAAATTCTACTTCCATCCGTCTAATTCTTGTTCCTTTTCTATCTCTCTCCTTCTATCTCCCCCCTATTATTTTCTTTTGCCCCCTCCTTTCAATTATTCTCTTCACTTTCCCCTTCTACTATAATTTTAACATTTGGTTTTATTGCACTCTATGTCACAAAGCCCGCCAACTTCAACATTTATTCAGTTCTTTCTACAGATACAAAATCAAATACCATGCATAATATGCAAAACTCCACTCATAAGCCCCTAGCCAATCGCTTCATATGCAATGTGTCCTTCCTTTAGCTGCCGTTATTCTTGGTGCCACAAAAAGTCCAATGAATAAATGTTGAAATAAAATTACATACTATGCAAAACTCCACTCATATGCCTCTAGCCATCACTTCTTATGCAAAGTGTCCTTCCTTTCGCTACATCATTCTTAGTGCCATAGACAGTTCAACGACTATCTAAAACCAATCTAGAACTTCCAATGCACAGATAGTATCTCCAAAATACACTTTGAAATCATTGCCATGCGTCGGGCCACATACGATTGTCAAGCATGAAAAGTAAATGAACTAACAAATATTTGTTATTTACGTGCCCTTTCTAATGTACTTCATGTCTCAATGTGGATATTAGAACCAGCACGCTGCTGGCACCATTTCCTTAGCTATAAACAATGGATGATAGAACATTTTACAAACACCTAGCACCTCTATTGCACAGACACTTTATCCAGAGTGGCATGTCCAAATCCTATGCGTGTCGGATATCGATACTTTTCGAACACTCTAGTAGTCATTTTTCTTTCTTTATCAAAAATACCATATATTTTTAATTCAAACTTACTAAATAATAAATAGGTACTCATATTTAAAAAAAAAAAAAAACCAGAAAAATTAATAACAAGTATAAAATGATATTTATACTACATAAATGAATAATTTAAAACAATTTAATCAATGTGTCGGTGATGTGTCATGAGAGTACTTTTTTAAAAATTGTGTGCTTATGTATTCGACAAGTATCGTGCTGAGCACATGTGTATCGGTGCATCATAGCCCAGCACTAATTCTAATTGCAATGCTTCTGGGAAACCATTTTTTCAACTTCGACCTGAATGCATGACCTGCATAATTAGGCAACCAGCTCCACTATTTTCTGGTACTCTTCTATTAACGTAATCGATATCTGCTGTGGTGACATAATGCTCACATTCGGACTTATAAGCCATTGCTCAATTTATTTCATTTCTTATTCTGCACCAGTGATGATTGTTCTAAATAATGCCATCTTCAGTTATTTTCCAGTCTGGTTCTGGGAAATTTGACAGACTCACAAAGGACTAGTATGTGATCCTAATAATTGAGGATAGAAGCAGGTCCATCCTTATGCATGAAACTCCTGCTACTATAGTACCTAGGATGGGTGAGAGTCATGCAATCTTATCGGAAGGGAGATGATCTGAGAATTTAAACAAAGAAGGTCTAAATGAGGCTCCAAAGATTAGAAAATTATTTCAAATTCTTGAACCAGCCGATCCTGGCTGAAATTGAGCGCACTTGCAATCTATTGAAGGGTTTTTTTATTCCATTCTTCTATCCAAACAAATAAAGTTTTCCAAAAAAGCAATTCATATTTGAAAGTTAAAAATAGGCACTTATATAAATGCAAATTTTATCTTGACAATCTCATGGGGAGTATTGGAACAATTAGTGGAAGGCTGAGGAAATATATTTGGAAGGAACGCATCGAGTTAATGTCCTCATGACATGAGTGGAAAATATAGCTAACCTGATCCACATTTATGACGAGAACAATAAAAACTCATTTTCACTTTCTAAACTTCTTCTTCTCTTTGTTTTCCTTCTTCCTTGTCTTGTATACACACAAAAACTCATAAGTAGACTCCACATAACAATTTATTGCATTTATTTCCCTCTGAAATAGCATCTGCTGTTGCAGGGGCAAACAATAGACTTACTTATAGGAAAGAGAAATTTTCTACTTTAAATCAGAAGGGCGATTATTCATTCTCCCACATCTTTGTTTATTTCCAGAAAATTTTCTCATATATATAAATGGATATGTACTATACTTTGATATACACATCTAAACAAAGTGCACAAATTTATATTAATTACTATATTCAATTCCTTTATCTTAAATGAGCTAATAGTGATTTTCATATTTATCATCACTCAACAGTCTTCACTACAACTTTCCAACAACTCGTTGTCTACTCTCTCAAACAATTAATGCCGTGTTTCCACTACACAAAAATAAACTACCGACAAAAACTCATACGCAAGGCATACCACAAGATTCCTATTAAAAAAACACGTTCCCACATCAAAAACTGCCACAAGAGCTTATAATTCCAATAATAAAATTGCAAGTTTCAAAATTCAAAACAATGCGTTGACAATATATATTCACAAAAATAAAAAATGTACCAGAGAATTAACGAGTTTGGCGTTTTTCCCACGTTCCCTGGTGACCACAACTTTGGGATTCAACCCCGTAGCCAAAGAAGCAGAAGATTGAATTCTTGTAGCAATTTGTTCCCTGTGTTGAAATTGCAGAGAAGAAAAAGTAACCGCAGGAAGAAGAACTGGAGACAGAGTAGAGAGAGAAAGTGGAGACATGGATACGTGTTGGTTGCTTACAGATCCAGATGTAGCAAATTTGTTTTTCCTTAATTTAATCGAGCTACGTAAATTACTTACTGTGCGGACCCTCCACACCGGATAATCTCATTTGCTGTTTGTTGTGCCCCATGATGCAGCACAAATTTTAATTTGTATTTTATTAAAAAGTTTTATAATGTAGAAACTTTTAATTAAATAATTATTTCTTTAGTAGATAAAGTTGAAAATTAATAGAAGTTGAGAGTTTTATGAAAAGTGTATTTAAAATTAATTATTAATTTCGATTAAATTTTTATCAACATTTTTTGTTCAACCAAACAAGAAATTAAATTCATGTTTGTTTACCATTATTTAAAAAAAAATTCAAACTTATTTTTAGTTGTACATTATCAAAATAAAATATTTTATACGTAAACTCAATTATTTTCTACTTTTTAACCACACATTCTTCAAAGATTCACTATTTCAAAACTTATTGTCATTGAGTAATGTTAGACAAATAGGGGTTAAACTTATAAGTGACATAAATTCTCCAAGGATCAATATTTGTTTTTGGTACTCGTGTCTACGATAATAAATGCAAACAATCCGAATTTATACTCCATGTTTAAAGATGAGTGATTAGTTTAATCAAATTTCATTGGCTAAATAATTACTCGTCTAAATGAAATGATAAGATCAATTTTTATTTTTATTTTGTTTTAGCTAGGTTTTGATTTAATTTAAAGAGGGGATAATTTTCATTCGAACCAATATGTTCGGTTCAGAGTTTTTGAATGGAGTTGATATCCATATTAAAAAATAATGGTGACTCAATTGCTCAAACTAAACTGTAGATAAATTTTTGCTTAAATGAGCAAAAAGTTTATAATTATACTATAATGTTTTTCTCTTATCATTCATTTGTCGAAATAAAAAAGTATTAAATAAGCCAAACCCATAACTAGAAACAAACGGAACTGGATTCTGATTTAGTTGCGAACTCATACTTTAGGAGAAAAACTTTAATACGATGGTCTTACATGCACATATGATGAGCCTAATAATTTAAGGGTTCGTTTTATTTTCATTTTTGAGTAGAATAGTAATTTTTTAGAAAATGTGGGTTAAAATTAATTTATTTGTAAATTTAATTTATTAGAAGAATGTTCAATTGAAAATGAATTTTTAAAAAATTAGGTTCAAAGAAGAGCTAAATCATAACACTTCATATTTGAGCCATTCTAATAATGACATCTCGATATTCGAAACAGTAGAGAAAGAAATAAGGTAGATTTCATATGTCAGATGTCATGATTTGAATTGTTAGAAGTTCAATGTGTCATTATCTAATGGAAAAATTCATTTGTACAATCATTAGTGGGGCGTAAATTTGCACCGACTAATGACTGTACATGTAGAATCTTTCTTATCTAATTAGACAATCATATCACGTATACATATACGATCATCATATGGAAGCTTTTCTCAGATTTTAGAATATATATATTCTTCCTGTTTATCCTAATATAAAATAAAATATAAAGACTACATATTTCACGTTAAACATTTCGTCGTTAAAAATATCAAATTGTTCTTATTATTTAATTTATAATTCTAATTCTCAATCTTAAAAATTATTATTATGACGTTAATTTGATTATTAAGCAAGTTTTAATATCATGAACCGCAAATGTGGCCCTCAAGTTTCTACACCCAAGGGCAGCCTTCTCCCCGTTTTTAGGATGGCAATCTCGAAACAACCAGTACACATGTATGTTTATGGGATAACGCAAGACAATATATGTATATGATGACACCATTAGTACACTATTCAATAATATAGGGCATATGCCTAGTTGTTGACAACCTTATCGTGTTGTATGGCAAGAGGAGATCTCTTCATTCATGACATTCTTTCACATTAAATTCACCAACGTCCTTGTAACGGTGAGCTTCGCATCGTCGTGCATTCCTCTCACTCCAAGAATAATTAATTGTGGCACTATCCACCATGAATGGACATTCACACAGTGCCCCCATCACACATCTACCCATAGTAATTTTGTATGTACCATATTCGATACCAACCTTCACCATATGTCCCTCAAACATTATATAACACTCCAATTTTTACAAATCCTGGAGTGTTACTAAAGATTCTAATTTCTTCACGTAAATGACAAACGATAAAAAAATATTTATTTATTTTCAATAATAAACAGTGCCAATATGTTGACTAAAACTTGAAAATTGTATCTCTTCGAAAAATAAAACATAATAACCTAACTATTAAATAAACAGGTCCTTGAGTATAAATAAAAATAATAAAAAAGAGTATAAATAAAACTAAATAATCAATCAGTAAATAGAAAACTTAATACTTTTATTTCTTCGAATCCTTTTAGTAGCCCGCATCACTATTTTCCCACAAATCCTATCGATATGATCTAATCTTTAAATTTTTGTAAAAGTGGGTATTTGACAATACACGGTAAGATATATGCAGTTTCTATACACAATTAAATAAAATAACAAAATAGATATTTCATACCACATTTTATTTGGTGTACTTGATGATTAAATGAGACACTCATCAATATCCATTTCGAAATTCGTATTATGTTTAATTTCAAAATTTCGAAGGAATTCGTATTTTGTTATAAAAAAATTAAAAGAGTTCACATTTCGTTAGATCGAATCCGAATGTCCACTAGCAATTCATACGTATTTGCAATTCATACATATTTCATTGGATACATATATAAGGCTTTGAGTAAAGTTACCTATTTCATTCATACGAAGATGTTAATTTATATAGCATCGTACAAGAGATTGATCCTACAAAAGTGGAACTGACTAATAATAGCTAATTGGTATTAAAGAGATGATGTAAATCTCAGATAATATTCAAGTGATAGATGTGGATGCATTGGAAATATTTCTTTTGGAAATATATCTGCTATCATGTCCCCGCAGGATTGGGGTACCATAACAGATACCAATCTTGTAACGTTGATGGAGAAAATGATGAACTAGACAGTGATTTTGCTAATGAGTCAACGAGTTAATCATCAGAATGAACATGTAAGGCACGAAGCTTGTTCTGTGCAACTTGATCACGAACAAAGTGAAAATCAATACCGATATGCTTTATCCTAGAGTGGAACACGAGATTGGCATGAAGGTAGGTAGCTCATACATTATCATAATATATGGTGGGAGTAGTAGAGATCTCAGCCCTAAGCTCGAAGAGAAGGTTTTGAATCCATTAAAGTTCAGCGGTAGAGGAAGCAACATAATGATATTCTGCTTCCGTATAAGAACATTCAACTATTTTTTGTTTCTTTCAACTACATCTAATTGGTGTGGCACCGATGAAGACAAGGTAGGCAGATGTGGAGTTGCATCCATTAACATCGCCGGCCCAATCCGCATCCACAGAGGTATATAAGATTAGAGGGGTAGATTTTTTAATGAGAATACCGTGACCTAACGTTCCCTTTGGGTATCGAAGTACTCTTTTCACTACAGCCTAGTGTTGCATGGTAGGTTAATGCCTGAACTGAGATAATTTATTGACAGCAAATGATATATTGGGATAAGTGAGTGAGAAGTACTGCAGTGCACCAAGAGTTTGGCAATATTCGGTGGCATCGACGGAGGGCTCCCATCTTGAAGTTGGAGTGATTCTGTGGAACTCATAAGGCTAGAGACCTCTTTGGAGTCCAACATGTTTGTACGATGTAAGAGATCATGAGTGTGTTTGTGCTGAGATAAGAAGAGACCATCTATTGTAGAAAATGTTTCAATACCAATGAAATAACTGAGATGGCTAAGATCTTTCAAAGAGAAGTGTTTTTCCAATGAAGTGATAAATTGTTGGAGTATTGTATCAAAGTCTCCTGGGACAAGAATATCATCCACACATGCAAAGAGAAACATGATTTGAGATCCAATATTATAAATAAGGAGAGAGTTGTCAGAATGGGTCCCCCGAGTTCATGAAACCAAGTGTGTGGTGCTTGGTGGAGTCCATATAATGCTTTGTTGAGCTTGCATACATCCTTTGATCTTTGACTATCAATAAACGCTTAAGATTGTTGAATATAGACATCATCGGTGAGGGTACTTGAAGGAGGTATTATTGATGTCGAATTGTCAAATTGGCCATTTGCATGTGGCTAAAATGGTAAGAACAATACTGATGGTTGTTGGTTTCACAACCAGAATAAAGGTATCACAGGAAATAATTTTAGGGCATTGGTGAAAACCCTTGGCCACAAGACGTGCTTTGTAGTGAGAAATGGTTCCATCTGGGTTCTGCTTGATATTGTAAATCCACTTACAGCCAACAATGTTTTGTAAGGGATGGGGTGGGACGAGAGTCCATGTGTTATTACGGACGAAGGCATCAAACTCATCACTCATAATTTGGAGCCATTGTGGAGATTTTTGGGCTTGGGTAAATGAGATAGGTTCGGTATAATCTAAAGGGAAAAGTATGTGTAGACCATATTTTCGATTGGATCTTATAATGTCATTTTTGGAGCGAGTGATCATATAGTGAGTAGTAAGAGAGGCTTGAGAGGTGGATGGACATGTTGGAATGGGTGATGGTGAAACTGAGCTGAGCATGGGAGCAGGAGGAGCCATGTTAGGTAAAGGGACTAGTGGATGAGGTGTAATAGGGGTGTGTGATGTGAGGGAGAGTCAAAGAGGGCCCATTGAGTAATAAACTTACAATAAGAAATATAAGAGGATATAAGGTTTTTGTGAAAGAAAAATGAATGTTCATTGAAGATAACATGACGAAAGATAAAGATTCGATTGGAGTGTGGATCAAGACATCTATAAGCATTATGTTCGGTGGAGTAACAGACAAAGATACGAGGACAAGAATGGGGTTGAAATTTGTTGGTGTTATAGGGACACAACCATGGATAACATAGACAACCAAATACTTGCAGTTACTGATAGTCAGGAGGCTCTTGGAACAATTTTTAGAATGGTGATTGGTTACTCAACACAATAGTAGGAAGTCGATTAATAAGGTAGGTTGCAGTTTGAAATGCGTTGACCAGTAGGTGCAAGGTAAGGAGGCATGGTGGGGGAGTATTAACCCAATTTCGACAATGTGATGGTGATGAAGCTCAGTAGTGCCAACAAGTTGAGGGGTACATGGTGGTGACTTGAGGTGTTGAATTCCATGTTTGGCAAAAGTTGAATACAAGTCGAGATATTCCCCTCTGCGATCTGAGTACATAGTAAGGATATTAGTGTTGAAGAACTTNAAGTCGATTAATAAGGTAGGTTGCAGTTTGAAATGCGTTGACCAGTAGGTGCAAGGTAAGGAGGCATGGTGGGGGAGTATTAACCCAATTTCGACAATGTGATGGTGATGAAGCTCAGTAGTGCCAACAAGTTGAGGGGTACATGGTGGTGACTTGAGGTGTTGAATTCCATGTTTGGCAAAAGTTGAATACAAGTCGAGATATTCCCCTCTGCGATCTGAGTACATAGTAAGGATATTAGTGTTGAAGAACTTTTCAACTACAACTTTGAATTTGTCAAAGATAACAGAGATGTCAGATTTTTGTTTCATAAGATAGAGCCACGAATATTTAGTATAATAATCACAAACACAACGTAGTAATGAAAATTTTAAGGCTGTAAGAGATGCAAGACCCCAAACATCTGTATATAAAATTTCAATAGGATTATTCAATAGAAGATGTACCAAATGGAAGTCTATAGCTTTTATTGCAAATACAAGAATTGCAATGACTAAAACTAGACTTTAAGCAACGTAAAGACATATCAGTCACAAGACTACGAAGAATTTTGATGGACGGATGACTGAGGTGATAATACCAATGATCGATTACAATTTCATAGCATGGAAGACACAGTTTCACGGGTTACCTTTCT
>CAIGRL010082256.1:0-11333 GCA_903798325.1 Fraxinus xanthoxyloides
TAGGTGTTAGTTAGGGTTGACCTCGTTATTTAAATTGGTATCAAAACTTAAATTCGAATCCTGACCTTACATTTAAAGATGTAATTCATTATCTGTCTCGCCATATTTTGATTGCAATAATTACACTTACTGAAAAGTTAGAATAAGAGGTTTTTTTTTAGAAATATATAGATAATATATAGATGAGCATATCTTGCTAAGTTATGTGAATGGTTGTGCTGCATCTAGTTCTGTAGTTAACAATGAAGTAATCCCAACTCACATTGCTAATTGGACTAAAGCGATTTTAAATGAGTGTAACTGGAATAACAAAGTCTTACATGCCCTATTTATGGCAATATCCCCGAAAGAGTTTAGGCGAGTGTCAATGTGTGAGGTAGTCAAAAAGGATTGAGATATTCTACAGGCCACACATGAGGGAACTCGGGTGGTTAAGAACTCAAAATTGCAAATGTTAACCACTAAGTTTGAAGAAACCCAGATGAAGGAAATGAAACTTTTGATGATTTTTATGCGAACTTAAACGAAGCAGTGAATTTTAGTTTCAACCTAGGTGAGAGAATTCCCGAGCCTAAAATTGTTAGAAAAGTCCTAAGATCCTTACCTAAGAAGTTTAGACCTAAGATTGCGAATATTGAAGAGAATAAGGACTTAGATACTATAAAAATAGAGGAACTTGTAGGATCGCTTCAAACATATGAACTCAACATATTTCAACCGAAGAAGTTTAAATCTATAGCCTTGAACTCCATTGAAGAAGATGGGTGTGAGTCTATTGACAATGAGAACCTTAGCGATGATGAGATAGTTGTTTTTGTAAAGAAATTTTAAAAAATTCTCAAGGATAGGAGAAAAGCTCGAGGGATGAAGAAGGATACCCCAGTAAATTTCTGAAAGACAAGTGCGATAAGGCTAATGCTAGGAGTTCTAGTAAGAAATCTCAGTCAGTTAAATGTCATGAGTGTTAAGGTTTGGGTCACTACAAGAATGAATGTCCTAGCTATAAGAAGAACTTAAATAAAGGAAAATGTAAGGCATTGGTTGTATCTCAGACTCATGACGAATCTATTCAAGTGTTCAGAGTGATACTTCTAACAGCGATGTTGAAAGAGATTTAATGGCTTTCACTGTTAGGATTAAAAATGAATTTGATAAGGATAGTGAGAAGGGCAGGGAAGTAGATAATGGTAAGTCATCTGAGAAAGATTCTGAAGATGAAGATGAGGACGATATTGGTGAGGCTTATCAAAAATTATTTGAAGAGAATCTTAAGATAAAGAAGGTTAATGAATTAGAGACAGAGAGAGAAACTCGTAGTTGACCTTCAGAATTCTACCAACAATCTGAGTGAGCTGATCGTTGACAATGAGAAATTAGAAATCCAAGTTAAGAACCTTCTGATCGAATTTGAAGATTATAAGTCTCAACTTCGTGCTTTCCCTAATGAATCTCTAAAACTGGAAAGTCTTCTGAGGTAAAACAAACCAACTAAGAAATAGGCAAGATCTAGAATATAATCAGACCAATCATAATATGACTAGTACTTTCACAAGATTTAATAAAACACAGTGATACTGGTTAATGAGCAAACAATGTGCATGGTGCTTGTGCATGACTAATGCTCACACATATATATTTGAATTCACAAGTTCCTCACATGTTAACCAACTTTATCACTTTTTATAAGAAACAAATATATACCACATATAATTACCAATAAAATTATCAACCCTTACTCACTATATGCGACAAATTTCATTTGTGAAATTCTCTCACAAATCATAAATAATGTGATCAACATTAGTAATGTTATTTAGCAACATTGATATTAAAATATCGATCTAAATGAGACTAATATGACATTAAATGAAATGTGCAATTAAATGACACCTCTCATTGAGTTTATCATATCACACCACCTAAATTAGTATTGTAATACCATTATTGTTAGATAATATTATTCAATGAATAATTATATCTTAAAGCGGGACACTGAGATGACTTTTTACAAGTACCAATTGGAGGCATAGCTCCTGTTTGTTAAATAACAAACATCCCATGTTACTCTTCGTAGCCGCCCTACCACATCATTTTCTTTGTACTACTCATTTTACATATATAATACAACTCCTTAGCATAGGACAACACTGACAATCCTTACC
Organism: Fraxinus xanthoxyloides; assembly: GCA_903798325.1. NCBI lineage: Eukaryota > Viridiplantae > Streptophyta > Magnoliopsida > Lamiales > Oleaceae > Fraxinus > Fraxinus xanthoxyloides. Next base: position 2,163 of record CAIGRL010082256.1, read on the forward strand.
TACCAACAAATAATAATAATAATAATATTAATAATAATAATAATAATAATAATAATAATAATAATAATAATAAGACAACATCCTTACCTACCAAATAATAATAATAAGAAAGAAATAAAAAATTTTAAAAAAATGGTCAAAGCTAGATTTGTGATATGAACCATACAATCATACTTTTTTTTATTTATTTTAATAGCCACTTTCAAAACTACTTGTAAACAAAAAGAAAGGAGGGGGTTGATTTTCTTGGTTATGTTAGAGACTAATTTGACGGATCTTCACTCGCAGAATGTAATAGTGAACTCTTTTTAGAATATATAATGAGCCAATTCATTGTCTGGTAACTACATACACTACTCATCTTGAATATTATTTTGCTTTAGTCTTTTCGGTCTAATTTGCTCGTATAAAACCTTTTAGTTGGGATTGTGGACTTTTAATTTTATTAGTGTCTAGTCTCAGATTGATTATATGCAGTCACAAGTATAAAGAAGCCAATGTTTACGGTAGGGATAAATTTGAAATGATAGTTATTAATATATGAAATTTTAAAGGATATTTAAGTTAAATATATAGAAGAAAAAGCATCTATGAGAACATAGGTGTTACAACATTGAATGTTAGGAATTCAGATGCAGCATAAAAGGGTTGATGGGTTAATTTACTGCTTATAACATAGCTCGTTGAACCTAAACTACATAACACAGTGATTGAAAATATATTAGAAGAAAGTTTTACATTCCCTATATAAAAAATAGAAGCTAAACGAAAGGAACGAAGTTAATGTGAAATTATTGTTGTTTGACTTTAATTATTGGTGACTTTTTACCAAATTGCACCAAGGTCTAGCCCTAATTCACACAAAGCCATTAAATAATATTGACCAATTGATAGTTGTAATGTGGTCCAATTCTCACTTTCTCACGTGGGATTGTGTCATCTTTACTCATCCTGCCATAAAACATCACATGCTATCCAGAAAGGATCGTTTTCCAAACTACATGACTATTGCACACATCTTCAACAAATAAAACAAGAACTTGCAATTTATCATTCATTTAAACAAAGATTTATACAAGCATGCTATATGCATATTTTATGTATATAAATGCTAGTTTCAACATGAAAACATAAGATTAAAAAAAAGGTAAGGTGGGGGTGGGAAGTTAGCTAAGATCCATAGTAAGTTTTGGGAGTAACATGAATGTTAATAGGACTTACGTATATATTGCTGGAACCGTCAACACTTAACTGGCGGAATTTCGTGGTTCAGCGATGGAAAAATCCATGAAGGAAACTAGTTTTCTTAAGGTAATTTTAAACTTATTTTGAACGACAATTGAGCGGATAATCTGACCTTGATCTTGGAATTGGAATATAAACGAGTGAATCTGAAACTGCACAACTTCTTTTGCAAGAATTCAGAGCCCTTTTGATCTTTGATCCTTTCCAAAGACTGCCAAATGCATAATGATCGTCATCATCCTTAGAACACTCCACAAATGCTGCAAAAAATGGATCCTTTTTATTGTGAAAAATCTGTTCATGAACATATTTCTTCGAGGAATTCGAGGTTTGTCTAGCAGGAGGCAATGGGAGAAGATTCATTAAGGATTCTTTGTTCTTGATACTTTCTTGCTTGGGAATTCCAGGGATTGTTTCCCAAGAAAATGGAACTCCTGAGGAGAATCTAAGAGGGGTAATTGGACAAAATGAAGTAAAATCTTCATTGAAAGAGAGTAATCCGAAGGAAGAATTGCATGAATGTGATGAGGAAGAAGAGGAGGGAATATTCGGTGGACCGGTCTGCCGGAATGGCCTGCCGGAATGTAGGGTTTCTGTCTCAGTATTTGCAGTGGAAACCATTGCTTTGTTCATCAAGAAGTAGAGTTAATATTCTTTTGTTGGCTAAGTAGGCTCTTTGCTTGTATTATATGGAGGATATAGGAAACATGACATCATGAAAAGGAGAGAAAATAATTAATCGATTAGAGTGGGGACTAAATGGGAAATAAATTGTTCAAGTGGGGGTGGGGGTGGGGGTGGGGTATATCTTTATGTCTCTATATTTCATGTATATTTTGAAGGTATATGTAGGGTTGTAACCACTTAAATTGATAAGATATTACAGAATTGCGGTGATTGATTCTACTTCGATTTATAGGAAGAAGATTGAAGCTCATCAATAGGTTAGTAGCAAATACGTCTTAACCAGGGTTCTCGAATGAAACTTACACCACTTGTAATTAACATTTTTGATGCATCCTCTTGTCAACAACCTTTCTATGGCTCGAGCAAAGTTCTAAGGCTTGTACCTAGTTCGACATAGATCTTGTACGTTGGGATAAAAACTCTACACCACCATCTTGGTCAAGGTTCATGTTCTAAAGTTAGTAAACTAATACTCTTTGTCTAAGATACTCGATAGAATTTGAAGAGTACTTAGTTAATCACACGGTCACAGTTATAACAATAAAAAATAAGAATCAATGCTTAAGAAATGTCATAAAATTTCAATGTAGGCAATAACTTAAAAAGAATATGAATTCCATGTTGGCTCTATGTAATTACAAGTTTATACATTGATTAATGTCTTAATAGAAGTATGAAACATAATATTAGTAAATAGTTTCATTTGCAACTTATGTTCAAAATCAAGAAATTAAATATGTTTTAGTTATACCCATTTTTAGAAACTTGTTATCAACCATACATACTATGATTATTAAACAAACATTTTCGACCCAAATTTTAAATTTTAAAGCTTAAAATTGGGTAGGTTGGAAATATAGTTTTGTTAGCAGGGCTACTAGCTAGTTTCATAGTAAGATTGTTGTACTGTTTCGGAAACATCTTTATTTTTCACATTTCGTAAAATAAGTCAAGGTACTTTAGAGAAATACCTAAGAAGACCTATAACCAAAGAAGGGGAAATGACTCAAATTTAGAGGTACAAAGATGGATCAAACTTTCTCGAGCTTTGTTTGTCCGAGGAAGGCTCAAGACATATATTATGGGCTAGTCAGTCTGTTTTCGGCTTAGCAATCTAGGTCGACCAGCTCGTCCCTATTTCTTTCAACTTTTATGCTTTCGAAAATGTTGTTATAATTAATTTACAAGTGATGAGTAGTATAAAAAAATTTCAAGAGGCAACATTTACCAAAAGGATGATAGAAAGTTTGACATAATAGCATGTCACGGTAGATGATTAGATGAAAAAGTTGAATGTATTTTAAATTGTCCAATGATAGAATATCATATGACATTATTTCAAGCTTTATATCAATTTTGATATTGATGTAGCATGATTGTTACTGAAATTACCTTTACAAATGACTTTCAATTTTTTCTAAATTTTTGGAAACATATGGCAAACCATGGTAACTAAAGAGGCACCCGTGCTTCCATTTATATATGCACGCGATCACGTTTATGTTTGCTAATGGCATGTGATTGTTGGCCATTGCATTTAGGGGTGTCAACGAGTCGATCCGAACCACGAGCCGAAACTTGAAGTTCGGACTCAACTCGAGTAAAAATAGTTCGGGTTTTTTTGGCTTGAGCCAAGCCAGGAAAAGTTTGATAGAAAACAAATGTATCCGTTTCAACCAATTTTTTTTCAAAAAATAGTAAAAAGAAAAAAAATTCAACACAGCTCACTGCTGCTTGCAACGTAGGCAACTTTACTACTGCCTGCGACAGCTATGTCAGCTGCTTGATGTTTTTTTTAAAATTCTTTTAAATATTTTTTTTAAGTTTATAATTTTTTTAATTTTTTAGGGTAGACTGTCACGAGCCGGGCCGTGTGGCTCGTCGAGCCACACAGGCTGGCTCGGGCTCGATTCCAACGGTCCACAAGCAAGCTCAGCTCAGATTTTTTTCGAGCCGAGCCATGGGCCACTCAAGCAAACGAGCCATATTGATATTCATAATTGTATTAGTGTTTGTGCTTTCTCAAGTTTCCAACTATAATCAATTATACATTTAACATTTCAACTATCGTTAGATATCTTTTAACTAAAATAATGATTCGCACTGCTTTATGGACCTACTCAGAATATTTTTATATTTGTACAGTCCAAATTGTAATTGATTAGTTTCGTGTCCAAAACTAAAGTTATTGAGTTGTAATTAAAGTCAAAAGAGACAGATTTGGTAGTACAGGCCTTAAAGTTGTCAAAAAAGAGAAAAAATAGTCGAAAAAACATTTGTTGACTGCAGAGGAGGCGCTCGAGCGTCTTTTCAGAACATAGACCACTTTCTAGCTTCACCATGGGCACTTGAGCGGTGGCGAGACCGCTCGATACCCACGAGCCCGCCATACGAGCGATGGAATTATATGATCAAACTAGGGTTCGCGATTTCAACCTATTTTACAATCTCATTCAACCTCAAACACTCTATATTATATATATACTCAAGCCATATATCGTTTCTATGTGTGGTTGAACATATTTTTATTCAAGAGAATATACTATTGAACATCAAGAACACAATCCAAAGATATCGATTCAATCCACACAAGATCAAAGCTTCAATATTCCCAAACATTTTTTACATTACTGGTTGATCAATTATTCATTCAATAGAAATTCCTACAAAGATCAAATACTAATTCAATAATTCTCCTTATTCAACTAAAAGATCAAAACACTAAGGCTGTGTTTGACACTCATTTTGGAGAAGAATTTGATTTGGAATCGTGATTGATCGAAATATATGTGGTTAAAAAGTAAGTTTTAGGATTTATGTGTAATATTATTTTATTGATAGAATGTGTAGTTGAAATAAATAAAGAGAATGAGAATGAGAATGAGAAAAAATGGATGTCAAACAAGGGCTAATTATCAAACATCAAAAATATTACCTTCACTAGTAAGCCTTCAAATTCTGAAGTTGCGAAGAGTCAATTGGAGTCCCAGTTATTCCGAAACGAATTTGTTCTTGGTGATCCACGCGAAGGGAAAAGAAGTCTAACGTTCTGGAAAGTACAGGTTGCACAATCGAAGAGGTTTTTCGATGATTTACAGGTTAGTTGTTAGTGTTTCTGAGGTTTAGTTATGTCTAGACCAACTGCAAGTTATCTTTTCTAGTGGATTGTTTTGGTAAAGTTTGCCGAAGATTTTTTATCACTGTGAAGAGTTCTTAAGGGATTTTCCTTAGTCACCAAATTTGGTATTATTTACTTGTATACTTTTGATCTGTATTGTATGTTTGACACTTAGGGTTAATTTGACATTAAACTTAATTATATAGAAATAATAAATTAGTGACTTGTTGTTTATTGATTAAATTTCGCATTATACACCTCTAAGTGTTGTTGGGTCTAAACGTTTGAGTTTGTTAAATATTATTTGTTTTTTGATTAGTATTAGAGCTTAATATCGATATGTGACCCAATTTTGTCTAGATGAGTCAATCATTTTTCATTTCTCCTTATTTTGACAGTAATAATTATGTCTATAAAATTAGAATGAGAGCATTTTTAAAGTTAATAGATGAACAGGTTTGGGTTAGTGTGAAAAAGGATTAGGCTGCCCCCATCTACAACTATTGTTGATGTTATTACACTTACTGATGTCTCGAGTTGGTTTAGGGATGATTTAGCTTAGTGTATAATTGGAATAGTTGAGGTGTTCATGCCATCTTTATGGCAATTACCCCCAAAGAATTTAAGCGAGAATCCATGGGTGAGATTGTTAAGGAAGCTTGGGACATATTTGAAACCACACATGAGGGAACTAATACAGTGAAAAACTCTAAGTTGCAAATGTTAACTACTAGATTTGAAGATTATGATGAACAATGAGGAATCATTCGATGAGTTCTATGCTAAATTGAATGATATAGTGAACTCTAATTTCGACTTTGGTGAGCAAGTCCTCGAGGCTAGGATTGTGAAAAAAAATGATAAGATCCCTACTTGAACGATGTAGACCTTATATCACAACTATTGAGAAAAGTAAAGATCTAAATGCTATTAAGATAGAAGAACTTGTAGGATCTCTCCAAACATATGAGATTGGCCTATCCAAATATAAGAAAAACAAGTATTTAGCCCTAAACACTATAAAAGAAGAGATTAGTAACAAGATTGATGATGACAACCTAAAAGATGAATAGTTTGCCTACCTTTGTAGGAAATTAAAAAATTCGTGAGGAATAGTAGGAAATATCCTGATAAGTTTAAATGTGACTCTAGTAAAAACATGAAAGATATAATAGAGAAGAGAGATACTAGGGATGCTCGGAAAAGTTCTCAATCTTTGAGGTGTCATGAGTGTCAAAGTTTTGGACATGTTAAATCTGAGTGTCCAAGTTATAAGAAAATCTTTGGTAAAGGCTATGAACGTTACTCTCACTGATGATGAATCTAGCTCTAATAATCAAATTGAGAACTTCAATCTTGATGAGGGAGGGAATTATGTAGCGGTCACTTCAGTGGTTAAGAGTGATCCTGTAGAGTAGATTGAGACACTTAAGGATATAAAGCAATCGGACTCTTCAAAGGAAGAATAGAAGATGATTGGGATATACAAGAGGCCTTTGACCAATTGTAAGTAGATAACCTTAAGTTGAAGAAGGGTAATAGCTATACTTTTAAGAAATTACATGAACTGGAGTTAAAAATAGAGAGCTTAGAAGTCAAATTTGAAGAATCGACTAGAGGATTGAATGAGTTGAGGATTGAAAAAAAGTTCTTAGAAATTAAGGATAAAACTCTTACGAGTTATTTTGAGAAATCTAGCGCCCAAGTTTAATCTTTTTCTAGTGGATGTAAGAAACTTGACACCGTGTTAGGTTTGAATAAACATCTAGGAATATGAGAGGTTTTAGGCTTTAATGAAATAAATTATCATACTACTTCTAAAAACAAGTTTGTACCTACCTCAACAAAGTCTAAGAATGTAGGAGCCCTATGACATAAATCATATGTGCAACATAGGTTTCCTCAATTTAAGGTTCAAAATTTGAAACCTAAAGTTGCTCCTAAATTTATTCCCACTTGTCAAACTTGTAGTGAGTTAGGTTACATTAGATCTGGATGTAAATTCTTGGTTAGGAACAACAAATAAGATCTTATTACTCATTTTAGATTTTGACTAATCAAGTGAGTCACTTGACTAATATGATGAGTTCTTTGACTAAGATTACATCTTCTTTTAAGATGATTTGTGCAAAAAAGAGTGTAATCTTGGGTTAAAGTAATGTAATAAAATTTGGTATTGCTCGTGTTGCTTTTAAAGGTAAGAGCACTTGTATACCGCATTGAGTAGGTCTTTTGGGGAATGCATCTGCAAGTACATGATTTCTACATATTTATGAATGCGCTCTATTTGTTTTATCCTTTTAAAATGAAAATTAGAAAATAAAAAAAGAAGGATTTTTAAGTGATATCATTGGAAATATTATTGTGTGATCAAATACTAGTGAAATTATTGATCCGTGAATAAGGTTTTCGTTAACTTTAGATCTTATTTAGAGTACTTGGTAAATATTTCTTCAAATATCCATTGCACACATTAACCTCTTGTAAGTGAGTCTTGACCTTGTGTATGAGATTTAGGATGGTGATCATCGGTGTGGTGAGGTGACATTGAATATGAATTGACATTTAATTAGATGAGCTAAATTTTAGCATATTCCCCTAAAAGAAAAAAGATTATTGAGTTTCAAACTATTTGAATTATATGTCAATAGAAAACTGAGATACATCTTATACTTTTTCGTAGTCTTTATGACTCGTGTAATTAAGTATATTGTGTATCTTAAAACTAGTGTTATATAATCATTTGACTTGAGAGTCATCAGCTTAAAACTTGTTATAAGAGACATTTAAAAACCTTAATGAAGAAAAGTATGTACATAAGATAGAAAAAAATTATGTATGCTCACAAATAAGGGAAGAAAGAAAAGTAATAAAATAATAAATATGAGCTTTTTGTTTAAAAGGACTTGATAACACTGGGTTTGACTGTCATAATTTGAGGAATATATTCATTCATCAGTATATCCTTTGCATGTCATTTTTTACTTATTTAAGGTTTTGAGTTTTACTTACTGGAAATTAGTGACATTTTTCACACATGAGTTGCTTATATATAATTTACTTCATATATGTTTAAAATAAGTTATGAGAAAAAGGTTCAATGTCTATGAATGCGTGTATAAGTAATCAAATAAATATTCATGTTATTTGAACTTTCTCTACTTGATGTTATATTTAATTTACATGAAAAAGAGTTATCTCAAAAAGAAATTTTTTTCTTCCATCAAATATTTTGCATAATTTTGTATAGTTTGTCCTTGTACATAGTTTTTCACTCATTTTTCTTTGTGCTATTCATGATTATTTTGCTTGATTTTTCTTTGTGATTCATAACAAAAAATGAGGAGAGATGTTTATTTATTTTAGCAGAGTTATGTAGTATATGAGTTAGGGGAAAAGTTGATTGATACATAATTTTTAATATTTGGCTTGGGGAAGTCATAGATATATTTGATGATCTAACTAGCATTGTGTGTTGTTTTGCCTTGTTGATATTATTTTAGAGCGTGTTTGAACCCTATTTTTTTTTTTTTCAAAAAATACATTTTGAAATAGAGATTTGATGTAGAATATGTGGTTAAAGAATAAGAAAAAAAATTGAATTTGTGTGTAATATTATTTTATTGAAGTATGTGTGGTTGAAAATAAGAAAGGGGAAAATGTATTTTGGAAATAATGGATACCAAACAAGGGTTAAGTGTTTTGTATAATAAAGATATCATATTTTGTGTTATTAGTTCAGCTATTATGATGATATTATATCTATTCTTGCTAGTTTTAGTTTCTAACTTATTGATGCATGTGGTATTACATATTTTGGGGTTACACATGTTTTGCTTGCATTGTTGATATAACTTGGTTATATGCTTAATATTTAGTTTTCTCATGCTTTTACATGTAGTATTGTTGATTTTATGTATTTCAGGAAACATGTAAGACAAGTTGCTCAGTTGAAATTTGGGAATTGAGTTTTTGGGTTAATAGTGCTAGGTTGTGTTGATTTTAATTTTGTAATAAATTATTTTGTTACGAAATCTCAAATATGAGGTTTGTTAGGTCTAAATTGTAGTGGCTAGTTCCATGTTCAAAACCATAGTTATTAAGTTGTAATTAAAGTCAAA
>CAIGRL010082340.1:0-11685 GCA_903798325.1 Fraxinus xanthoxyloides
AAATTATTTTGCATGCAAAGCCCCCTACATTTTCTTGCCCTACTCACCTTTCCTGCTACTTTCTTTTATTTCATATTTTTTAATTTGGAAAAGGAGGGTTGGGTAGGTTTGTTCGGGGATATGTGATATAATTGACGAGTTGAAATTTTTTGTCCACCCAATTAATTATTGACATATTATTTCAAATTAATATGTCATTAATTTTAATTTTCTTATTTTAACAAATATTTAACACTGTTAAGTACTCTCTCTCGCAAAATGATATGTCAGTAATTAATTGAGTGTATAAGTAAAAGTTGAACATCATATCTCAACTCATAATTGACATAAAGTAACAATGTTTTATTAGAACTAGTTCAATTGGTGCTTATTGATAGAAAAGATAAAAAGTAAAATAAGAGAATCTAATTTAAGTAGAAGATTTTCTTTCCAATGCTTTTCGTGGGACAAACTGGAATTTCGTTTAGGGCTAATAAAGCTCGAAGGCTATTGTCCCATACTTGAAATAAGTACAATTGTTTTTAGAGGATCATGATACGGGATAAATTGAACATATTCAATAACCTTACCACAGATAAGTCTCTTCTTATCCGATGCACGTCTTGTGATCGTCCTCGTAAGTCGTAACTATCATGATAAGTAAATCTTTAAGATATGTTCAAACAATAACTTCATATTTTAGCAAGATACTATATTTCGTTAATTTAAAACTATACATGAGACTTTCACCTAGCATAACTCCTAATTAATATAATTTAATATTAATATGAAAATATAAATTCTGAAAAACCAGAGATGTCGGAATGGGCCATGAACGGACTGTTTTCGGTGAACTCAAATGTCAAAGTGTCAACACGGTGGTTTGAAACCCAAGAAAGATGCTACCTCCCCACTTCTGGTGAAGATATGTTGTTTATGTCAAAAACACTACATTTTCTTATTATTATTTTGTTTTTTTCCTAGTATAGTAAATTGTCGTCTCCAATAATTCTAACAAGTGAAGCCCACGAAATTGAAATTTGAATTGACTGAACTTTTTGTAGCTTGAAGAAATTTGAATTGGAATGGAAACAAAATGGCTCTTGTAGTTGAAGAAAGATTAAACTCTAATCTACCATTGAGATTGAATAATGCTATTCATCCTCATTGGATTTACAAACACGATCTAGGGGGATTTAAATGATAGGTTAAATGAAAGATAAAATTAAATAACTTATTTAATTTCATCTATCATTTAATCACACATTAACGCCACCTAAACTGTATTTGTAACCCCACTGAAGATGAATAGTATTACTCATTGAGATTAGTTCACCTGGAATTAACAAATTTAGAATGGAAGGACTCACACGTTTGCATTTCCTTCCTTGCCAAGGGGGAAAAAGCAGTCACAATCTATAATGGATGTTTTCGCATCGATATGAAATCTTACAACATTTTTGAATAGGTGCATTAGACTACTCTATAGATGGATTAGTAATACTAAATATTACCTAAAATTTTCTCTCGAACTATCTGTCATTCCCATACTATTGTGTCGAGATATATGTTCACTGCCGCATTAGGAAATCGAGATGTCTACAACATAATTTATTTCAATGAAATTGTAATTAACAATAATAGTAGATAACCATAATTTATTGACCGTCGTTACTATAATTGGACAAAGTTACACTAATGAAAATCAAATTAAAGTATAGTCACCCGATTGACACTTCACACAAGTGCACGACTGGCACACATTTAAAGTTGAAGACGGTACAATATCATATACAAGACCTTAGCGTTCTTTTCTCGTTGACATTATAGAGTATTTTATACTACACCTTATCAAACCAGCCACACGTCCAGACCAACTCTTATTTTTGCAGAAACTATAACTTTTATATTGAATTGAGCAACGACAAAGCGGGGAAGTTGGCACTTCATTACATGAAGCCAAGTGAGAAATTCTTTCTAAGAATGCTCGAATTGACCCTTATAATCTGGCAACATACCTATGTTCATAAGTCATAACCTACTGTAAAACTATAGCCCTATTAGCCGAGCTCCAATTCGCTCAAAAGATAAAAGAGTAGCAAAGTGAATCAACAAGGAGCTACAGAGGACAAGAACAAATCTTTTACCAATCATAATGTTGCATAAAATGTTTTGAGTTTTTTCAGCATCAAACACGCTTTAATAGATATTTTTCTCGCCCTAATCAGATGAATACAACCAATATTCAGCACCAAAAGCTCAAATGAGGAGAAAAAGAGTAATAATTATCTTTCTAAGCAAAATGAGATTAAAGAGATTAGGCTATACTCGACTGAAAACTGAGCCCCACCAGCTGTGTAGAGAATAGTAAATGGTTTCTTATGATTCTGAGGAAGTAGTGGCAGCTTGCTGGAGTCTCCGTTGATGTACGTCCCAGTTGTATACACGAGCAATGGTAACCTGGCCAATAGCATTTGCAAAGATAAAAACTATGGTAAACTGAAAATGCCACAAAAACAATTGGAAGTAGTTTCACGTGATCTATTCTAAATAGAGGCACATTTCATACGCCATTGAAAATTCAATACAAGTACATTACTCTTCATTTCATCATGGGGTGCGTGGACTAACTCGACTTACAAACGAAACTGATGATAAGAAATAATAATAGATATAACTGCAAGCCATTCTTTACTCTTCATACAATGTGGGAAGAACTATTCCCCATTAAAAACTTCCCAGAATGTACAAGGAAAATGCCACCATTACCTGAGTAATTGTCACTTGATCCCTCAAAAATTGTAGATCGGCAACAAGAACTTCTAAACTTGCTTTGGCATTTTCTAAATTTTTCTGAAGAAGGGCCATTGCCTGCAGAAATGTTTTTCAAAAACTCACAAATAAAGGGCAAGTAGTGCAGAAAAGACCAAGTTAAATGCCTTCTTGGATAATTAGTAATATACCTCTTCACGTGCGTATTCCAGCATAACATTTGCTCCAAGCCATAGGCACACAGAATCAGTATCTTCAATGCGAGCCCTGGAATATATGCCTTCTGACACTTCAAAATCAGCAATAAGTGCCTGCAATCATATGGTAAGGCCAAGTACACAAACACCTCAAAGTTCAAAGTAAATGTCATGCAATAATTAATCCAAAAAAGAAAAGAATGGAGCACCAGACAGGTTTTGGCTGAATAATTAACATGCAGCTACTTAGTCTATTCACTACAGACGACCATCCACGCATATGCCAGATTTTACTCGAGCATATGAAAGTGAACTTTTGTGAACAGCATAATATGACATATTCACTCGTATGTTTATATGCTTTATTGCCTTGGAAATTCAGTCCTTTATGAACAAATCTATATTTCTTTGGGATCTTGACAATGTCCAAACAATCCGGACGACTCTACTTTTTGCCTATGACAAACTACATGCATCAAGATTAACACCCATTGGCCACTAGCTGAGCCAGAGCTATTTTAAAAAGAAAAAAGTATCATTTTCAAAATAATAAAACGGGCAAAAGTCAGGACTAACAGTCAAGCTAACTAAAAAAGTGAGTCAAAGATTCTAATAGTTCTACCAAGTAGACGATGTAGATTCAAGATGAATGATGAGAAATGATATCAACAGATATAGACATGAAAATGTAAAATAATGACGTCATCAACCTAATACATATATAAAAATAATGCAGGCTTCTGATCTGTTATGATAGTTTGACAATTCAGAATTTCTCACTAAATAATGGTACAAACGAAGAGGAGAAAAAATTCCCAAAGTGCTAAGGCTTGTATACGCGACAAATTAAAGAATTTTAATGCATATTGAAACATGGGAGACAGTTATATTGTATTTTATTCTACATTGTTCGGAAGAGACGTGAGATTTACAATGTGTATGAACTCATCTTTTTGTGACATTATTGATTAACAATTTCATTTTGTCTTGTATAACATCTTTCCATATATTATTCTGCTTTTTCTACAATCACCCTTGATCTTTCAAATGATTTAATTAATTTGAGCTTCTATTCGCACTGCAGTGACGAACTTATACACGTTATAAACCTCAGCCAACATATAAGATAAGAACCAACACCTCCACAATGGAACAACAGCAATATTTATCAAATCAACAGAACAGCTTAAATAAATAGATTTTGAATTTCTACTTAGAAAGACAGAATATTCATAGGATAAAATTGGCCAATGTTCCATACACACAAAATGCACAAGATATATCTAAGAAATGCTTAAAACTAGAAAGACTAACCTCACCAGTACCCTTCTTAGCTTGCAAAGTTGCAACTACGTCTAGGCACTTCTCAATGTCAGGAATCTTTGCCTGTTACATTGATTATTAATAACTAAAAATATCAACCAAAAATTTTTAAAATAAGAAAAGGATTTAATTAATGGCACGGTGACACAACGTGATCAAGCCTCTGAAAATTCAATTTTAACTTCTTTAGTCCAGGATAATGGCTTAAATTGCATATTCATGAAGGTGGGAATTGGCAGGCTGTGAATGGAAACTTCAGGGATTCCAATACTAGAGTACCAAAAAAAAATCATACAGATTGAGAAGGCCTCAAATTTTTATTATTAGTCGCACAGAAACCAGGAAGTAAAAATAACCTGCTTATTTAATACTAAACAACAAGAAGTGTCAAGCCAGTGGCTTATATCTTTATGAATCATCATCCATTGCGAAGAAAAGAATGTAATTGCTGGTCCACTAAAATCTAAATCATATTCATTTCCTAAGAAATTTAAAATAAGTTGAACCTATATACTGGAGTCAAGGAATTATTTTAACAAGAAGTAAAAATGCAAAACGACTGACTGAGTATACCTGAAGGTCTCTCTGCTGAGCAAGAAGTTTCATCTCCACTACCCTGTACTGCTGAAGCCTGACAAATGTTTAATGTATAGTTAGGAAACTAAAAAAATAAACAAATTTGTTTGAAGAAAATCATTTGCAAACACATTTGTCATAATATATCGTCTAATTGCAGTATAGCTCAAAAACAATAATCCAGTTCCAGCACAAAAGAGTTCAGCTTAAACCATTATTTCGTACAAGAGCTGCAATTGTCACTCACAAAGAAAACAACACAATTACACAAGTATTTGCAGTAAAAATCCATATAGTACAATAGCAAGCAAAACCTTAATCCCAGGGAAACTCGGATAGACTACATGGAGCAGTTTCTGTAGTTCCATTTAATCTAGCAGTATAAATTTTGACAGGTCCAATAAAATCAAATATTTGTAACTGCATTCCACAGAACCTGTCTTTCATTTGTCCTATAGAAACTCAGCACCTAAGTATACAAAGTATAGTTGGTCTAATAACTATTCTGCAAGAAACTGTTTATCTAGTGATCACACAAATCCTTACAGTGATTCTCTATTTTGTGCAATCCGCTCGCATTTTATGCATCCCCTTTTAGTTGTTTTGTACTCAATAACTGCACATAAATACCAAAATAAAAAACTCCTGGGATAACATGATCCTCTATTGTCTCCACGCTCATCATTATACCTACTATGATCAAGAGGACATTTTGTTTATTCAGACCTAATTCTAGTTAATCTAAAACATTTACATTCTAAAGTACGGCAAAATTTTAACTTACAATTAGCACTCATAATCTAAGCAATCAAAACTATGTCTTCAGCAAAAAACATGCACCAAAAGACCTAATAGCAAAGAATAAAGCCAAAAAAAGGACTGGGTTAATTATTGATACAAATCTTATATACTATACTCCATAGGGATATGAGATTCTTTGTCGCTAATCCACGAGGTCTGTCATCGAGACCACCCTAATATATGCTTTTTCATAATAAATAATAGGCAAGTTTTACTTCTTTTCATTATAATAATTTTGCATCAATCTCTGAAATATAAAACTGGCTTGCACAGTAAATATCTCTAGCATGAAAGCCAAACTGGTCCTCTGATATATTCAGATGACACCAAAATCCAGTTCCTTTTTTCCAGATTTATATGTACATTTTACACCAAGGTTAATATCTGGGCATCAATCAGAGAACAATGACATTCGGACGAGCATACACACAGTCAGCTTCCAGGACATGCTTGCTAAAATGGAAATTTGACGTTCAATAAGTTGACTAATATATGCCGCAAACAATTAGAGCCCGTTTGAGCCCCATTTTTTTTTTCGCCAAAAATGCATTTTGTAATAGTATTTTGACGGATAATGCGTGGTTAAGAAATAAGGAAAAAATTTGAGTTTGCGCGTAATATTATTGAAAAATGTGTGGTTGAAAATAAGGGAGAGAAAAATGTATTTTGGAAATAATGGGGACCAAACTAGGGCTTAGTTTTTTTGGGGGGAAATCCAGATTTCACTCATCATTCAGGCTTATCTCAAAGTGGCATCACACTAGTTCTACATCAGAAGAAGCCATATGGATTCAAAAAAAGTAGGATTACATGCCAGGAATTCTGTTAAAAAATATTTTATACTAATGCTAAAATAATTCTAGACAGAAAACCAAGGTAACTAACTAGACTAAATATGAAGGGAGACTAGAACTATAGAAGTTTAACAAAAATATTAACAGGCCAAAGAGATAAAAATGAACCCAAAAAAGTGAATATTCATGCAAAATACAAATAGGAGCTTGATAGCCAACTTGGTAGAGTGGTCGGTCCATATGTATTGTGGGCAAGCTTTGTCAACCATTTTGTGAATAAATGTGTGGAGTTCTTGTTAAATTTTCCTTGTGGCCCTCATTTGATATTCAAGAAGCTACTCATCGCATGTAGCATGGGCTAGATGTTTCATACTTTTAGCCTTGGCTTATCAACCATATGCACCATGGGACTAGCTAGAGCTTATTAAGGGTATACATCATTACATCCTCGTCATAGAGGATCACAAGTGATCAGTTCGCAAGTTTCTTAGAATTAAAAAGAAGGGATATAGAGCATTCTTTATAATGTAAAAAAACACACACTATAGCCGTATCAAAATTCGTTGACATATGTCTCCTACTTCAAAATTCTAATAGAAAACGAGTTGCACACATCCACACTCGATGCATGTCAAACATCTGTTTGCTCCACTTCAACCATATGACCGACCGCAATAGTTCATCACAGTAGGGAACAAATATGTCTGTGGAATAGCTTAATTAAATACCAAAAGTGAAGGAAATTCATTCCATAAAATGAAAGAAGTTGCCTATTTCACTAATAAAAATGGGAGATTTTAGCACATTCTCTTCAAGGACTCCATGCACCATTAACACGAAGAAGGGTATGCCATTTGTAACTGATGTTACTATCTGGACATGAGATATTATATTTTTCTTAACAGGATTCAAAAGGAATGATTATGCAGAAAAGGCCAAAATGAAAATAAAAGTATGGAATGACTTTAATTTGGTATCTATTATATATTTAGTTGTCATGATAAAACTTAATTTTACAAATAATATATGATTCATCCATGACAAATTCTTATTGAAAAAATGAAGAACATGATTCATGATAACTAAAAAATGTCATCGGAAAGTCACCTTCAACTTTAGAATAGTTTATTAGGTTGCATGATATCTCAAAACCTAGAACAGTTTTAACTTGTTGATTACAAAAGTCAAAAGAAGATAGAATCACTTACACATGTTAATCATCATTTGACAAATTAACATTTTAGTTTAACCATCACGTCTTAATGAATTCAATACCTTAGTCGAAACCACTCCTTACATCGATCAAAAAGTACATGGCATGTGGGCAAACCCTATGATTGGGTTTCAAATTAATAAATAATTAACAGAGTTTGAGAGTAACATAATCCAGCTATCAGAAACTACTAAATGTATCAAAATGAAGAATGCAAGCTCTACACGTTATGAATTCAACAGAAAAGATGAGGATAATAGTTATTTCCGTATTAGATTAAAACATTTAACACTTGAATTATTTTATTTTAATGTTAAGATAGACACTTAGTTATCTTAAATTAATAAGAGTGCAAATGAGTTGTGTATCGAAAAGTAGACTGACAACAATCACTGAAGGATAAATTAAGTGAAGAGAACATAATAGTCCTTCTAAAGCTAGAAATTACGTGATAAATGAATAATATATGACTCACCTGAGGCAAGATTTTACTATTACATAATCTCTCTCCAAGTAGGATTTCAACATACGACAAATTGGTATATGTTCTTGTTGGTTAAATGATATACAATAAAATTATTCAGTATGCACATGCAAATTTTTGCCATTTACAACTTTAAAAATATATGCATCCCCAAATCTCGGGGGGGAAGGAAGGAGGAGGGGGAGGCAATAGGCAAGGCATTAGTTCAATTGCTATATGTACTTGAAAGATGGTCTCATTCATTCTCTGTTGTCTGAGGAACAACTTGACAGTAATTGGAGGCTGTCAATCCTAACTTTGAGTTCAATTTTCAGGATCAAGTACACTGATTCAAGAATTTCATAAATGTGACATAAAAAAGAAATGTTACTAAACATTTATGTCAGATTTGATTAATAAACCAAGAACATAAATAATTACTCCAAATACTTGGAAAAACCATTATTTCAGTTACCACATGAATTCCGAGTGATATGCCTGACCCCAATGCATTAAACTAATGCATTTTGAGTCTAACAAAACTTTTAACAAAAAGAATTTTACTTCATCTTGGATAGCCTTTTGATCATGAATTTCAAATCCTGCTCTCGAATTTCTCTTAGAATCCAAAGCAAGAATTTTCCTTGTGCAACCGATATCCACATATTCAACGGAAACCTTAAACTGAATTATCATACATTTAAATTTACAAAATTTAGAATGCACAGGAGTGTGAGCATAAGCATCGCAAGTGAATATTCTAAACAACAGGCTGAAT
Source organism: Fraxinus xanthoxyloides (assembly GCA_903798325.1). Taxonomy (NCBI): domain Eukaryota; kingdom Viridiplantae; phylum Streptophyta; class Magnoliopsida; order Lamiales; family Oleaceae; genus Fraxinus; species Fraxinus xanthoxyloides. The sequence continues at coordinate 8,897 of CAIGRL010082340.1, forward strand.
TTACTAGAAAATTTAATTTTTGCCAATTGAGCATTATAACATGAGCAAAATCTTGTGGTATAATCCTAATTGTGTGTAACTTCTAGAGTTTCAGTTAAAATCCAATATATCCTTCATATAATTGGAAAAGAGTATTTAAACTAAACACTACAAAAACCTTTTTTTGGTTTTTTTTTCAGTAAATACTTCAAAGATGAAATGCATTAACGAGATTAATAAAAAATGAAATATTTTCCTACTGAGCATAATAATATGATAAAAAAATTCTCAAAAACCCAACACTGCGGTGTAATCTAACTCATGTTGCAACTTCTAGGGTTTAATCAAAATCTATTACATAACACTACGTGGATGAAACGCATTGAAGTAATAAACTGCCCTAAATCATTGAACAGAAGAAAATCTCAACTAAACCCACTTAAACATTTACTGATCACATCACGATCTCTCTTATACACACTGCATAAAGGGAGATAGTAAGGACATAAAACCTTTCTTGTAGGAAAGCGAGAGCTGAATTGACATCTAGACCGATTTGAGAAAGGAAAATCTGGACGTCTTCCACGAACGAAGCCGCCGGAATGCCTCTTCTCTCCGGCACACTTGCTGACGTGGATGCCGACGTTGCCATTTTCCGATGCTTATATGAGCTTATTCGAATATACAGGATATATAGATGACTGCAGCTTCTGCTTATACTTTGAGGGTTTTCTGCCCTCTTTTTTCAATTATTGCAGGCGGTGGGTGGAAGGAAAGCTTGCGCAGGTTTAGCATAAAGTCGCAGATCAGTTCACGCGATTTAGGTGTTTGGAGTAAGCAGGTCGACATTTGGACAGCACTTCTAACTTGAATCGGCGAAGTAAAATTAGTTGTGTCCATTAAAATTGACTTAAAAGTTTTATTGGCCACTGTACTTTAGAACTCGTCACGATTTACTCACTGAATTTTATCAAGCTTCTCAACGGTCACAGAACTTAGCTCCGTTGCACTAAAATGGCTATTGGATGGATCATGTTTGTAATTGTGTCTACGTGGATGACGAAAATGCGAACCGTCAGTTAAAATTGTCCACATTTTAAGTGAGTTACACACGTGGATACCAAATCATCCAAACGAACCTTACCTACAGTAAATTAAAAACGTGTTCTATTAACTCATATCAGAAGATTCAAAACACCATCTCCACATTTAAAAAAAAAAAAACAGTAGCCCTATCCTCAAGTCCATTTCATCTTTCAGATCCTGATTTCAACTGCAAATTGGAAAACCTAAAATCCTGATTTTAATTTTTATAAAACTGAAAGGCTGTCGATTTTAAATCTTTTTATATGAGACAATAGAACACATTTTTAATTTACTGTAGGTAAGGTTTGTTTGGATGATTTGGTATCCACGTGTGCAAATCGCTTAAAATGTGGACAATTTTAATTGACAGTTTACCTTTCCGTCATCCATGTATACACAATTACAAACGGAATCCATCCAATGGCCATTTTAGTGCAACAAAGCTAAGTTCAGTAACCATTGAAAAGCTTGGCAAAGTTGAGTGAGTAAACCATAACGAGTTGTAAAGTACTGTGACCAATGAAATATTTAACTCATTAAAATAATAATTCATTTTTTATTGTAAAATGCATTTTGAAATAGTAGATTGACGAAAAATAATTACTTAAAAATAAAGAAAAATAAATTTTTTATTGCGTGTAATATTATTTTATTAAAAAATGTTAATTGAAAAGAAGACAGAAAAAATGTATCTTAAAAAAAATGATTATCAAACAAGGGCTAATTACACATTCTCCAATAAAATGATAATATACGTAAATTTAATTATTTTAACAATACTTTCTTCAAAAAATTATTATTTCAAATTACATTTTTTTCAAAATCTAATTAAAAATACTTAAAATAAATAATGGCACAAATTTTGATAACACGCATAATGTCAACAAAAATGTCATCAAAAAAATGTATAAATAGAGTAATTATTTTTATATTTGTATTGTACATGAATTAAGGTACTGAAATTTAAAAGTGATAAGTTATGATATATTTTTCTTAAGAAAGTCACACATTATTTAATTTGAATTTTTTTTATCAATTAAAAAGATACACAGTGTTCATAATTATGTAAATATGGATTTGAATTTAAATTTTTCTCTATAATGTAAAGTAACGTGACGCAACACTTTATTTGTCTTGTACATAAAATAAGGCTCTAAAATTTAGGTCATCTCCAACGCTGCATCAAAATTTGCACGTTTTGCACCAAATCTTGCAACAAACTAAAATTCATCTTCAATCATTACACCAAATGAACAACATTTTATCATTTTCTTCTCTTTTTTTATTCTTTTAATTTAATTATTCGAGATAATGTTTATTTATTTATTCTAGAAACACATAAATTACAAAATAAACAATTATGTTTAATTAAGGAAAAATTAAATTCATTAATAAATATATTATTAAAACATAGTACAATAGAATCACTTCAAAAATGAAAAATATTAAATCATACCATTAAAAAATAATGCGCTGCATTTCGAATTTGAATATTATGATATTATGAAATTGAAATATCATTGCAATTTAATTCTCGGAAATGTTGTTGTTATAATATATTTCGTGTTTATTATAAATGATCGTGTTTGTTATATTTTAAATTTTTTATTCTTATTTTAATTAATTCAGTGATTACTATTTTTGACATTTAAAATTTATTTTAAATGCAAATAATAATAACAATGTAACACAAATGACACTAAGAGCCTATTTGTCTACCATTA
>CAIGRL010082356.1:0-12749 GCA_903798325.1 Fraxinus xanthoxyloides
CCATTTTAATTAGTTTTTGGGTCATAATGTTTTTTAGTATAGTATTTTTTTTTTTTAAAAAAACAAAAGAATTTTTTTTGGATTTACATGTAATATTATTTTATTGAAAAATGTGTGGTTAAGAATTAGCAGAAGAATGATAATGAAAATTTTAATATAGTTAAAACAGGGGCTAATTTTATTTGGAACATGATTGTTCTACATCAATCTTCTTCTTCATAGTGAAATCCTATAGTAGTGAGTGAATGTAGCTCTCACATTGGAGAAATTTGTATGCATTTTGTTTGTGTTCTTTTCCTTTTCTCCTAAATGGGATTATGAATTCATAGACGTCAGTAATATTATAATGTGTATGCTGCAATTCATTTGCAATTTGCTAACTAATGCAATCCATCCTAGTATATATAGATACAAATTAGTCCTCATTCATAGTATAGTAGAGTGTAAGGAATGTTTTGTTGTAGCAAGACTGACTGGAACTTATCAGATAGCTTTTGAACAATTGTTTATAGTTGGTTTTTTTGGTATATTTTCTGTTCAAATGTGTGGAGCCTATATTGTCGCACATTTATCCCTTGAAAGTGGATCATCCTAATATTAGGCATTCAGTGTGTATATTAGGTCACTCTAATAATTCCTACATATATATAGGATTATTGGGAGGCTAGGGGTGGTGGCATTTTCTGTGAGAATCGAGATTAACCATATTATCTATTTCATATTGAAGTCCTGCAACAATGAGTGAATGTAGCTCACATTGAGGGAGAACTCTGTGTGTGGTTTGCTTATTTTCTTTTCTTTTATTGTTCTCCTAAACGGAGATTAAGACTGAATCCAGTAACGAGGTAATATTTATATTATGTATGCTGCAACTCATTTGCAATTTGCCAGTAATGACGGCAAGTTTTTTGGTTTATCAATGCACAATGCACAGATGGATAATGGACAGCCGTGATGAATACACAAAGGAGCGTTTAGAGGCTGTAAACGATGAGTTCAAACTCTATCGCTGTCATACTATTTTGAATTGTGCTAAAGCTTGCCCAAAGGGACTGAATCCTGGAATGCAAATTCAGAACATCAAGAAACTCGAGCTTACAAGCTAAATAAGTTCCTCAGAAGTTTGAAAACGTGCACTGCTTTGGGCAGGAATTATTATTCAGGACAGATTGAATATTAACTTTCTCCTGTCCTATTTGTGTACCTCAAGGAAAAGGTCTTTGTTTCAATAATAATGTTACCTGGCTTTCATTTCCTATTTGTACCTCAAGAGAAAGGTCTTGTTTCAATAATAATGTTATCTGAGCTTTCTTTTCCTATTTTTCGTAGATGGCTTTACATAATAGCAAGCTATCTTTTGTATGGTAATATGCTGTATGGACAGGATTGCATGTAGTAATTTTTCCTTGAGATAAATCTGCAGAGATATCCTATTGTTACGACTTGACTTGGGCTGACAGAGAGATTGCTAAAAATTTCAGTTCAGATGTCATTGCACATGTAATACTATTATAAGTTGAATTACCACAGTTGATATTATTGCATAAGAATAAATAACATCACGAAATTGTTAATGGAGAAAATCCCTCGCAATATTAAAACTTTGGGTACAAGTCAGTATTATCAACTATAGACGATAAGGATTTGCTGACTGTTCAAACTCGACTAAATTTTAGTACTTTTTTTACGTCTCGATTGTACTCACTAGAGCGTTCTTGGATTGCGTGTTCCTGAGCCAACTCCCGACCTTTTGGAATTAAAGCTCATGGGGATTATCTGAGAACTTCTCGTTCTCCTTCAACTGGATCTTCGGCCGCCTTCCTCGATTTTCAGAACTCTGACATTATGTGGAAATATAGGTTTTGGTGTTTTGATTATATGGATTTGATGTTTTCAGTGAGTTGGTTAAATTAAAAGGAGACTGAACAATATATATGATGTGTAGAATGTATTCTCACTGATAAAACAATATTCAACCCAAACTTTTCATGAAGTGGGGCTTGGGTATATGTAGTATCTAGGTTTTGAGGTATTATAAGATATATAACTCTCGAAAATTGCGAATTAGGGTTTCATGGGAAACACCGTCGCTCATGCGTCATGCTAGTGACAGACAAGTGAGGTATGTGGCTCGAGTGACATGTGGGTGGCCTTGGTTCTATTTTGGAAGATCGAGCATTAGTTTGATGACATGCTAACATAAATCTGACAACATTTTCTTATTATTCCATAATCGAACACAAGGACTCCTAGTTCTCCTATACAACCAACAAATGACTTCTTGACTTTTAGAACTCTTTTATAACTATATTTTTGTCTAAAGATTGCCAAGAACTTTAAAACCTAACAAAATCCTCATTTGACATTATGTGACAAAAACAAGTAGTACAAATCAAAGACAACCAAACTCATCTACCCAAAACCAACTGACCCAACCATAGCTTGCATTTTCTTTGTCAAATATGTTTCCTAAAATCAACAACTCAAATACCAAGTGTAAAATCACGTGAAATGACAAAGGAAATAAAACAATTGAGATATATATATCAATAAGCTCATAAATATGCTAGCTAAATTAAGATGTAATATCAATGTCTATCAATACACAAAAAATAAACATCGATATAAGGAAGCATCAATACTTAATCTAACTCAGCACTAGATATCACATAAAAAATGTCAATATTCAAAACTATACGTCTACAAAATTATACTACGACTACTATTACTACTACCTACTCGCCCCTTTTTTGTCATAAATGACAAGGGAAGCCTAACAACTAATCAGCATCGTCATCGTCATCCTCATCAGAATCAACACCATCATCTCAATGTCATTCGATTAAGTGGTGGCTCTTAGCCATCATACGAGCCTACTGCTCGATCAACATAGACATCTGTCCCAAAAGTGCTATTAAAGGATCAACGAGAATAGAAGTAGAAGGTGGAATATGATTAGTAGATGGTAGTGGTGGAGCAGAGGAAGAATACGATGTAATGTTAGTGGTGGAAGTATGAAGGTTGGATCGAGATGGAAGAATATCAAATGGATCAATAGAAAGCAGATCACCAATAGGATCAATGGCTTAGCTGGCTTAGAAGGAACATGAGATTTACTCTGTGAAATGGTAGTATAGCCAATAGGTTGAGAAACCCTCTTTGTAGTCCCGTCGGGAAAAGTAGCCCCAAGAGTTGTGACAAGACAATGAAATAGACAGGCTTAAGGAAGAACAATCCTAGTACTAGTCTCACAAAAGGTACGTGAAATATGAAGGCATATGAAAATAGGAAGATCTATAGGGTCGCCATGCAAAAGTACATAAAGAAATTCGGCTTTATCCATAGGTAAAGAAGAGGTATGGGAAACTGAGCATAGATTTGTACACATAATATGCAACAAAATATATCGGTCACTTGGAAGTGATCCATTACGAATCGGAATCGGAGGCCCTCCTAAGGGGCTGTTAAAAAGCGTCGATTAGACAAGAGAGTCATAGGGAGGGTCTCAAAAGACAAATATGGGAATAACGGATTGTGGATATCAGGATTGATCTTGTCTTATCCTCAAGAAAGACCTTAAACTCGATCGCTAATATAGAGAATATTAGTCTGGACAAGGAGACTAGGTAGGGATGACAACTCATCAAGTAAAGGCTCCCATTCATGCGATGTGAAGATGGTAGCAAGATCGGGGAAAGATTAGAACGTATTTCCTCAGGCTCTACCATAACAAGGCGTAAGGAAAACCGAGTCCCAAAGACATCTTGGACAGTAGATGAGATGAATCTAGACCTACTATAGGAAGTCAAAGCACTAGATGCCTGTGCGACAGTCCTCGCTCTCTTAGGCAGTGACAAGTTTGCAATACAAACACATCAATAGATGGAACTAAAGATGTTATATACCTCGATTAAAAGTTAACTAATGATATGCATGGAAGCACTTGAAGCGAGGCAAATAGGCCATATGCACGCTAAACGGTACAAAAGTAGTCAACATACACCAGAATCTAGACAGATGTGAGTTGTGGGTGAAGGTCGTGCGATACAAGGACAAAGGTGCCATGATGCCTTGACGCGGAGGTGACGAGGTGCTTTGACGTCGTGTCGCGGTGCCTTGACGTTGGGTGGACGTAGGACAAACGTGTGTGATATTGCATCAATGTCAAATTCAAAGCAAATTTCGCCAAATGTACAATGTAAGGACCAAAATGTGTTCAAGTGTGACTGTGTTCATGAAATATTATTCCAAAACTCAACGAAGAACATTAATGTGCCATTTTATCAAACATGTGGCATCAAGTGACAAACTTCCAATGTAAAGAAGCGTACAAATCACAGTAAATCCAACACATTCTTCACACGATCGAGCCAACATCTACATCTATCATCCTCCATCAAAAGTGAATCCAAAATCAAGAAAAGTCTCAAAAACGCGAAGAATCCTAATTCACGAGGTCTAAGCTTTAAACTCGAAAATATATGAAACAAATGATGCAACGAGGCATGAGAACACATTATAATCTCCGATGCATGCAGCGTAGATGTATGAATTGATACACGAATAAAAAAGAAATAAAACAATCCTAAAAATTTCAAGAAGAAAGACAATAGGGTTTTGCCATTTACCTTCGAAATTTATAGAAATTTGATGAGAAATTGAAGTTATGCCCCCAAAATATTGAAGAACTACGTCCAATGGATGATTGGAAGCACCTATTGATGCTGGGTATGAAGATTTTAGTGAAAGAAATCGCAAGAGAGGAATGGAAATGATGAAAATGTGAATTTTGGAATTATGCGTTTTAATTCAAAATGTTGGGTTGTCACTTGAACGAGATTGGAGCGCTAGGTTAGTGACAGAGCCTTTACATCTGACGCTCGAGAGATGCCTTAGCGCGAAGCAAGCAAAATTTATTGACAAAAATTGCACCTTATTTTTGAAAATTTCAAAATATAGCCTTTTTTTTGTAAATCATTGCACACACTCCAACATATATGGTAACTCAAAAATACAATTGATCACAAGTGACACATAATCAATGAATCGAAAAACTTTTTCACATACTCAAATCAAGTTTAAATGGAGTAAATTGTATGAGTGACTCATATGTGAAAAGTGCCTCTAATTTCTTGTGAGCAAAACTTTAAACCTTAAATTTGTGAGAAATGACATGTTAAACATCATTGTAGAGTGAGTATTTTCTTGTATTAGTGAACTAGGGCCTATTTAACAATGCAACTCTTATTTTCATGTATATTTTTATTTTCTCCCCTTAAATTTAAGCATATATAATACTAATTTTTTTTACATCTTATGGCCCCGTTTGATCTACATTATTATCTCATTAAAATGAAAAATACGACCGTTATCCATCACATCAACATTTAAATTCAATTTTTCTATCTCTTGTGTGGGCCCCAATGACGGCTATATTTTTCATTCTTATTCTACAATAATTTAACTCAAACAGGGGCTATATGCAGATCCTTCTCCATTAAGTCACTTAGGTGACCCATGTAACATGATTTTGGTCGATGACTCCAAGTCAGAAGACCATAGAGCATCAGGTTTTGAGAAACCTCGTAAGCTTAATTGTTTGAGTCAAATAGGCTTCGAAAAAGAGTATAAGATGATCAATTTTTATTTTTAGGGAATATACTATAACTTAGGTCAACTAGTTAACGGTCAATTCATGTTTAAGGTCATCTTATCAACAGATAACAACCATCCCAAATCTTACACACGCGGTTAAGACTCACTCAAAAGATCATATGTATTGTGCAAATAATACATGAAGAAATCTATACCAAGTACTCTACATCAAACTTAAACAAAACAATGGAAACTATGTTACTATTCATCAGATGTATGCATACTAGGTCACAAAAGCAAACTCAAGTAAACCAGATAATGTCCAGTAGTTTCAAAAAAATATTCCATTTTTTGTTATAAATGAATAAGATCAAACAAAATGAACATACAGAGAATTAGATGCATGCATAAATTAATGAACTCTATAAACTGTACATACATGCACCTAAGTACATGAACTCCAATAGCTTTCCGAAGAGACTCAAACATAAGACCATCTAAGGGCTTGGTAAATAGGTCGGCTAATTTATTATCTATAGAGATGTGCTCAAGAGTTACAACATGAGTCTCTACAAGTTTTCTGATAAAGTGATGTCTTATATAAATATGTTTGGTCCGAGAATATTGAACAATATTTTTGAAAATATTAATGGCACTAGTGTTATCACAATATACAGTATAGTACATTGTTCAATTCCATAATCACTCAACATCTCCTTCATCCAATATATATATATATATATTCGGCCTCGAGTATGGATAATGAGATAAAAAAAAATTTTCTTACTCATCCAAGCTACAAGATTTGTACCAACATAAAAACAATCTCTCGATGTGCTATTTCTATCATCGACATTCCCACCCCACTCGGCATCAGAATAGCCAATAAGATCAAGACTAGAATCTCTAGAGTACAAGATTTAATGATCTATAGTGGCATTAACATATCGAATGATACGCCTCACAACACACAAATGAGGTTCCTTGGGATCAGCCTAAAATCTTGCACAAACTCCAGCACTAAATGTTATGTCAAGTCTACTTGTTGTAAGATAAAAGTAAACTGCCTATCAGTCTCCTATATAGTGCATGATTGACACTCTTACCCGTATGATTATGACCTAAATTAACACTCGTGTTCATAAGTATTTTGATGTGTTTCTTGCTATCTAGCCTAATTTTTTGGACAAGGTCTTTGGCGTACTTTGATTGAGATATGAACAACGCATCATCAATTTTTTTTCGGGGAAACCAAGAAAGTAATTTAATTCTCCAATCATACTCATATCAAACTCTTGTTTCATACATTCAACGAGTTCATGACAAAGAAAGTTAATGGGAGAACCAAAGATGATGTCATCAACATAAATCATTGTTTGGTGATGGTTTCTTCAATGTATCTTATGAATAAAGTCATATTTGCACCATCTCTTGAAAAATAATGTTCTACGAGGTATATAGTTAGTCTATCATACCAAGTTTTAGGAACTTGTTTAAGGCCACATAAGGCTTTATTCAATTTATAAACATAATGTGAAAACGTAGGATCATTAAATCCTTTAGGTTATTCAACATAAGCCTCCACTTGAGGTATTCCATTCAAGAAGGCACTATTGACATCCATTTGATATAACTTGAACCCTAACGTACAAGCAATAACAAAAAGAATTCTAATGGATTCAAGGTGAGCTACATGAGCAAAGGTCTCATCAAAGTCAACACCTTCAACTTGGGTGTGTCTCTGGGCAACTAACCTAGCCTTATTCCTAGTTATGATATTTTGATCATTGATCTTATTCTTAAATATCCACTTAATACCAATAACATTACAATTATCAAGCCTAGGTACCAGACACCACACATTATTTCTCACAAATTGGTTTAGCTCCTCATGTATTGATTCAACCAACATTCATCCCTAAGGGCTTTTTTCACCTTTTTAGGCTCAGTCTGGGAAACATAATTAGCAAATGTAAAGTTATTTAAAACCCTCTTGTGTAGTCTCATCACTTCTTCTAAATTCCCAATGACGTTGACTTTAAGATGATTAGATTTAACTCTATATGAATGTTCTTTCGGAGGTTTGGATTTAGCACTATGTGAATGTTCCACATGAAGTATTTAAGTTTTACTAGGAGATGGTTCACTAGGAAAGTTGAAACTAGTGCTAGGAGATGATTCCTTCTTTAGAGCGTCTAAACCTTTAAGTGGGTGCGGATGTTTAGGAATTGATTTTCTTTAGGCTCAGTCACCTTGATAGGATCTACACTAGTGTGATCGAACTCATCCCAATCTCCTACACATAATTCTAGCTCTGCAACGGTATTTGCTTTTGAAATTGTTGTTTTTTACAATTTTGATAAATTGGGAGTTGCAAGACTCACTACATAGAATATGTAAATGCTATTATGTTCTAAGAGTATCTAGAGAAACAAAAAAATTAGTTTTCAATAAGTTCCTTCCAACCATCTCTGTAAATTTAGGGAAAATTTTTAGGTACTTCAACATGCTTTATATTTAAACCTTAATTTTACTATAAAAAATTATCATTTTCTTTTTATCTTTTATCTTCACTAGCATTTCTCCGAATTATTTTTGTCAATTGAAAATTGAAATACTTTGAATGCATTTTTATTAGATAAAGGATTTGGCTTTCCAATTTAATATGTTAATTTAATGAGTCTCTTAGACTATAATTTTAAGAGTTGACTATTCAAAATAGAGAGCTTCTTATGCTTAAAAAGTTACTCAGAGATACTCTAAAGTCATCAATTGAACTGAATAAATGCATTTACAGTTAGATTAGCAATAAATGATCCTATTAATTCTAGTTTCACTTCTTAAAACAGTATGGTGATATGAAACCCCGAACTCGACCCATCTCTACTGGAGTTGTTGGCCCAACCCTGAGATCGGGTCGGCCCAAGGTCGGGCCTCAAGGTATAGACCTTGATGGCCCGACCTAAGCCCAATAATTTTGGTTTATTGTCAAGGTCGGGTTCATTTAGGTCGGGCTGTCTTCTTGATTTTTTCTTGTCCCTTGCCTCGCGTATCCTCCTCCCATCATACATGCCCATGAAATTCTAGTTCAATTCAAACACTAAAACCCCCATAGTCCCATGAATCTCACATTATCTTGGATTGTGGAATCCTAACGTCAAGGTCGGGTTCATTTAGGTCGGGCCGTCTTCTTGGTTTTTTCTTGTCCCCTGCCTCGCGTATCCTCTTCCCATCACACATGCCCATGGAATTCTAGTTCAATTCAAACACTAAAACCCCCCATAGTCCCATGAATCTCACGTTATCTTGGATTGTGGAATCCTAACACATTACAAACCCCTTTAGTAAGGGAAGTTCAATCCTTTTGGAACTCAACCACCAACCTCTATAACTACACAATCCAACTTCATTATTCAGGTACGTTTTCATAGTATTCAGCATAAGTTTCTCTTGAACATTTTTCTGAATTAAGCATCGAAGGAACAACGAGGATACACCTCATCGTCTTTGTTTCAGGTATTGAAGATCGAACTACGCAGAGTTCTTCTATCTAGTTCGAGTTTGCTCAGGTACGGATTTTGGTAGCATTATTGGCGCCGTCTGTGGGAAGCTTTGCTAGAAACCCTAGTTAACACACGTTCAAGATATCTTCCAGCAAGCTCATCCGCTCCTCAGACCTCCCGGCCCCTCAGGAGGTTACATCAGGAGAACCACCATATCCACTCATAATAGTCACACCAGCCACATTCGAAGAACTTCACCAACAAGTGGCCGCATTTATTTTGCTACTGCAAAGAAATACACCTCTGGTACCATCCATGCAAAGTGGCAATGTAATCAAAGATTAGGCTCCATGCCCCAGTCACGTTGACGCTAGAACATCTGCCGTACACTAGACACACCTCGGTTCGAGATCGGTTGCAATGTACTCAGCCAATCTAGTGAGCATTATTCAGGAAGGAATTACAGTGGGAATGCTTTAGAAGTCCCATGCAGCAACAGGATTCACCTCGAACACACCTTTCACCCTCGAAGTTTTGTCATATCCCCTATCGGATCGATTTAAGTACCCTCGGGTAAAGGAGTATGATGGACGACTAATCCCATCAATCACCTCAACGCATACAATGTTATCATGAACTTACAAGTTGCACCTGACGCTGTAATGTGCAAAGCCTTCCCTCAGACACTGACTAATGTCAATAGGGATTGGTTTTACACATTAGAGCCCAACTCCATATCTTCTTTTTGGGACTTGGTCGACAAGTTCTCTGTCCTTTTCCCAAGCAGTAAGTGCATCATGGCCTGAAGCAGGCATTGACAGTGGTATTTGAATTTTGAAGAGATTGTGACTTCTCTTGATTTTGTTGAAAATACAGATGATCAATGTATTTATCTCAAAATCAGTGAGAGAAATTTTATCTTATCCTATATGTTGATAACATCTTACTTGCCAGCAATGACTTAGGGTTACTTCATAAGACAAAGAAAACTCCATGATCAAGGAATGAACTGGAAAGAGAATATATGAAATTGATTCCATATGCTAGTGCTGTGGGGAGATTGATGTATGCTCAAGTTTGCACTAGACGAGCTATTACTTATGCAGTCAATGTTCTCAATAGGTTTTAGACGAATTAGAGGCAAGATCATTGGAAATAGGCTAAGAAAGTTATGAGATATTTAAAGAAAACTGAAAGTCACATGCTCACTTTCTAGCATTCGAATCACATTGAAGTGGTAGACTCAGATTTTGCTGAATGTCAAGATGATTTGAAATCTACCTTAGGTTATATTTTATGTTGGCTAGTGGTGCTATCTCGTAGAAAAGTGTTAAGCAGACTCTAGTGGCATCTTCTGCTATGTAAGCTGAATTTGCGGCATGTTATGGAGCTACAATTCCAGATGTTTAGTTAAGAAATTTTATTTCTGGGCTGAAAGTTATTGACTAGGGACTCGCTCCTAAAGTTTTTAAGACATATGTTACTAATATAAGCATTGTGGAAGCTTTTGATATTTTTGGTTAGTAGAAGTTATTTATATAAAAGGACTGCATCTTGGCTTGATCCCTTCACAGGGTACGTAAGCAACCCATATGTTCTTCGGGTGCAGCCTCTTCTAATAACAATATATATTTTTCCCTATCCATAAAATATTTTGTGCATGCATTTGATTTATGTCTTTTATTATGATATCATTTTAATTTTGAGATATGACAATTCAAGACATAAGATGAGTCTCTTTTTGAGACATGTGACTTCGTTTTTGATTAGAAGTATTTTGAGAATCGATATGAATTAGGCGTTCATATTGCATACTACCACATTGGTTGGAGGATGGGATCCATATCAATAAGGATATTGACATTTGTAGTTATGGAGTGGTCTTACATCGTTTGATTGGTGTAACGACTTCCATGTTCGATGTTAGCATTCTTGTTGGACTAGATCATGTTGTGTAAGGTGTTATTATTGTAGCTGTACTTGTGTGGCCACCTTTGTAGTCTGACCTAGATGTTAAGACTTTTGTTCTATAGCAATCAAATGTTTGCCCAAGTGGGAGAATGTTGGAATAATTTATTATGTGGGCTTTCATTTGATTACTATTTTTACGGGTTAGATATATGGCTTGCAATAATATTGTGAGTAGACTCAATATGTTAGAGATCACTTGAGCCATTATATACCTTACGAGCTTATTATTATAATNTAACGACTTCCATGTTCGATGTTAGCATTCTTGTTGGACTAGATCATGTTGTGTAAGGTGTTATTATTGTAGCTGTACTTGTGTGGCCACCTTTGTAGTCTGACCTAGATGTTAAGACTTTTGTTCTATAGCAATCAAATGTTTGCCCAAGTGGGAGAATGTTGGAATAATTTATTATGTGGGCTTTCATTTGATTACTATTTTTACGGGTTAGATATATGGCTTGCAATAATATTGTGAGTAGACTCAATATGTTAGAGATCACTTGAGCCATTATATACCTTACGAGCTTATTATTATAATATGGTAATTTTAAGTATGTGAGCCGGAATTATGTAAACTCTAATTAGGGTTAGAGTCGGTAATGAGCCGACTTTTATAATTTCCTATATAATGGTTAGCTCCCCTCTTCTCTCCATATCGGTTTTGGCTTGCCCTATTGAAGGCTAATTATTTTGAGGTGCAATGAGAGGAAGATCTGGCTGGTAATATTCATGCATAACAATGTCTTCCGCAGGTATGATTTTCAGACTATCAATTAATTATGTGATTCTTGTTCTTACCATGATTACTATGAAATTTATCAACACTTCATACTGCATTAGGCAAAATTATTAGAAAGAAATAATTAGTATCTTATCCATTGTAGTTGTAGTTGTACTATTCATTGCAATAATGTGTACCTAAAGAGTTCTTACATTGTCTACCTTTGCATCTGGGATCTTTTCTTCAACAACGAAATTTTCTTGTTACAATTTCCAACAATGCTGCCACCTTGCGACCTGCAATTCTCTTGTAATGAGCTTTGAAAAAAGCCTTCTTCTGGGCTATTGATCCGGGCAGTGAATACTTCTCGGCCTCTTCAACGTATTTCTTGTTATAAAAGGTCGACCATTTATGACTTTTCCCACGACAAGGATTCCGACATAAACCTCCCAAAAGAAATCGACTCCCCAAGTGGAAGCATGGGGTGGTCCTGTAATACATACTCCTTTAACTTTCATTTCTCACATAATCGAACTTTGAAGTTGTCACATATTAAGTCCTAATCACTGAAAATAGAAAAAATTACACAGTTTATAGCAGTTTACACTCCATGTTAGAGTTATATCCACTAGCCGCTGCAACTTTTCTCGTACATCTTCTACACAAATTATCTGTTGTCGTAACGGATAGACCATCATGTGTTGTATTTTTTACTTGCAAAATAAGTAATTGATATCACAAGTTAAAGTGTTGTGACACTTAACTGAACACACGGATATTTTGTTATAGAGCAAAACATTGGAGACCCATTGGGGAGATTCCACATGGATAACTATCTGAGTGTCAGTGGTTAATCTCTAACGTTTGTTAGTGGAACTAGTCTGTTGACTTGATGTCATCATAGTACCTTATATGAGGACAGTTATACTTAGGTGATGGTGGTTAATCTCTAACGTTCG